>SMSQ01013449.1:0-30792 GCA_019453375.1 Ctenoplectra terminalis | reverse complement strand
AAAAAAAAAAATGAAAAAAAAAAAAAAAAAAAAATACGCTCGTCGAAAACGAAAAAAATAATAATTCTATAAAAAATATGTGAACGATGTCATCCCTACCGCGATACCAATCAATTACATCGAAACAAGATTCTTCGACTGAAAAAATCACAACGAAAGATGAAACGCTAACCTATTCACCAAGCAATGTCACCGAAAGCAAGGCCCAAGAACGTGGGCGTAACCCAAAGAAGTGGGCATTAATGCTCCTATTGCGGTGATTAAACCGCCGAAAATATTCAGAGGCGAGGCGACCAGCCTTATTTCAGCCAAATGATTCATGGGGAACGACACGAGCGTACGACCCTTCCTCCGCGTCTTCCTTTTGTCGCTCCACCAAAACAGAGACCTTATTTCATCTCAATTTTCTTTTTCCTCTCGCGTCTTTCTGGCAGCTCTCCGATTTTTACATGGAATCGCGCAACAAACATAAACAGAACAGCAACGGAACGATATTTTCATCCCCATATTGGAACGCCTCCAACCTTGTATTCCGCGGAATTCGCGTAAACTGCCATTTCACCGAGCCTCGGTCCATCAATTTTCGTCGCTTGGAGTTAACGATTCTCGAGCAAGTTTCCCGAGTTGTTACCACGAAATAAATTGCGCTCGGTTGCTACGTTCGGTCCGAATAAGAAGGGTGCACTCTGTACGATTCTTTGGACAGTTTCGTATCCTTTGAAGGAATCCTCGTTGACGTTTTGTCGCCAAGCTGTCAGCTCGCGTTTCGCTTTCAGCAACGTGCGTCAGCGCTCGTATTTGGAGTTCGAGGGTTCAAAGCGAGGCTGTTAGAGCATGTTAGGGTTGGTCGAGAAACATGAGAGATATTTTTACCATGAAAGGTAAATTGCGTGTTTCGGTAAAGCCAGAAAGATTGTAATTTCGGGGACAGGATACGAAAATTGTGGATTATTAGTATTATTTTCTTCATTTTATTGGCAATTACTAGATCGTGTGATATTGGCTCTTGTTTGCGAGTTTGTAGGATGATTCTCGATTAAGATCACGGAAGATGTGTTGCACTGGTGATTGTTAATCATGTTGGAATGTCGTTGCTTCGATGAATGCTCAGGGTTCGTTACTTTCAATGGAACAGGTAGACTATCTCAAAACCTCTGTTAATCATTTTTTTAACGGTTAACTAAATCAAACTTGAATTTTTTCTCACGCATTGCATACGATAAAAATATTTGAACTTGTGATTTAAAATTTTATTTGCTCGGTTATCGTGCAACACGTGGAACTTAAAATTTTATCTCCGTTTTCTATGTCACAATCTTCTATTCTACTTTTACTCCAGATCAATGAAACTACTTATCGATTAACTAAAAACACTCATTAACATTGAAAAAAGTACATTAAAAACTCCAATACACGATGCACGGATCACAAATTTAAAAAATTCTAACCAATAACAAACCTAAAATGAAACATCGATTTTAATCTCCTAAAACGTTCAAGATTTAATCTTTGACCGATTCAATTCCACTCCAACGATCCGATTCTGTCTTCCCAATTAGTGAACTATCATCGATCAGCATGATTCTCGAGGTAACGAGCTCTCGGTAGATGGGTCCCCGTGGAAAGTGTGTCTGGCTGAAATTAGAAGCCGCATTTTTTCCTTCTTTCCCTCTCTGTCACTCTGAGAAGGGAAGAAGCTCACAGCCGGGACACAATTCACGGGCCAATGACAGATATGCCGCGTTGAGCGAGCCAGAAGGGCGGCTTGCTGCGATTTTGACAGCTGCCGCGGCAGTCTTGGTTTTTACGCGATCCTAGGCCACCCTTCTCTTCGAGGAGGGCGACCCTTACGAAGAGGGAGAGTTTATACGACGCGCGTGCAGGAATTTTCGAAACGTTGGCGACGTACAACGTGGAAAACTATCTTTAGAGCTCGCGCAGGGGCGGTGCTCTCGCTCGAAAATAGAATATTCGTCGAGGGGATATAGCCTCTGCTAAGAAATCCGACGGTTCCTCCGATTTATTTTCTACCCGATTCGTTTGTTTCGTTCGAAGACCAACGAATAGAGAACTCTGGACGAGAATTTAATTTCCTTTTTTCTCTGCCTTGGAATTAACCGTTGCGTAGAGTTCATATTTGCCGAAAAGTAGAATTTTATCTAAATGTGTCCTAGTTTCGATTAACGATCTGTCACACGCATGCAAACCAATTTCCTATCGAACGAATCAGTATCTTTTGAAACTCTAAACTATTTGAATCTCCAACGAGATAGCTGAAAGGTACCAGTGACCNCACAATCTTCTATTCTACTTTTACTCCAGATCAATGAAACTACTTATCCATTAACTAAAAACACTCATTAACATTGAAAAAAGTACATTAAAAACTCCAATACACGATGCACGGATCACAAATTTAAAAAATTCTAACCAATAACAAACCTAAAATGAAACATCGATTTTAATCTCCTAAAACGTTCAAGATTTAATCTTTGACCGATTCAATTCCACTCCAACGATCCGATTCTGTCTTCCCAATTAGTGAACTATCATCGATCAGCATGATTCTCGAGGTAACGAGCTCTCGGTAGATGGGTCCCCGTGGAAAGTGTGTCTGGCTGAAATTAGAAGCCGCATTTTTTCCTTCTTTCCCTCTCTGTCACTCTGAGAAGGGAAGAAGCTCACAGCCGGGACACAATTCACGGGCCAATGACAGATATGCCGCGTTGAGCGAGCCAGAAGGGCGGCTTGCTGCGATTTTGACAGCTGCCGCGGCAGTCTTGGTTTTTACGCGATCCTAGGCCACCCTTCTCTTCGAGGAGGGCGACCCTTACGAAGAGGGAGAGTTTATACGACGCGCGTGCAGGAATTTTCGAAACGTTGGCGACGTACAACGTGGAAAACTATCTTTAGAGCTCGCGCAGGGGCGGTGCTCTCGCTCGAAAATAGAATATTCGTCGAGGGGATATAGCCTCTGCTAAGAAATCCGACGGTTCCTCCGATTTATTTTCTACCCGATTCGTTTGTTTCGTTCGAAGACCAACGAATAGAGAACTCTGGACGAGAATTTAATTTCCTTTTTTCTCTGCCTTGGAATTAACCGTTGCGTAGAGTTCATATTTGCCGAAAAGTAGAATTTTATCTAAATGTGTCCTAGTTTCGATTAACGATCTGTCACACGCATGCAAACCAATTTCCTATCGAACGAATCAGTATCTTTTGAAACTCTAAACTATTTGAATCTCCAACGAGATAGCTGAAAGGTACCAGTGACCCTGTTCACGCGATTCTCGTCACTGATTCCACGCGATCTAAGGAATCTCGAATTCTTTCCACTCCGAAGGACGAGCCCACGAACGTTCCTTCTACAATTCTTCCACGCGTTACGAAAGTGGAACGAGTGTTCGTGAAATAACCGCGATCAAAAAATCATCACCGAACTGACCTCTCTGCTGACTGGTGATCTGCTGTCGAGTGACCTGTCGTTCGGTCCTCTGTTGAACGTATTGCTGCTGTTGCTGCTGCATCGTCGTCTGTTGTTGCTGCTGTTGTTGTTGCTGCTGCTGCTGCTGTTGCTGCTGCTGCTGCTGCTGAGACGTTTGTCGCTTCATCTTGGATCGATCGAGGAAATCCAAGTCGTTTGGATCGATCGTTTCAGTCGATTCTTCGCGGGTCGATCACAAATATTTTCCGCGAAGGGGCTCGTTAAACGTTGCCCCACGCTTTATTCCTTTCTTCTTTCTTCTTCCTTGTTTTCTCACCCGAGTATTACCGATTTACCGTGAAGAACGTCGTAAAAAAACTTCCCTCACTGGCCACTCAACAACAACAATAAAAGGAGTAACAGACGATAAATAAAAACCGAAAAGAATTAACCGAGCAAATGGTAATATACAGGGATCCTCGTGTGTCACTCGCGATTACTCGATTCGAAATAATATGATCCTCTTCTTTATCGGTAGATATGTATCTCTCTCTCTCTCTCTCTGTCGTTCAATGCTAAATTAATCGTCGTCTTCTTATTTTTTTTATTTATTATTCCTCTAGTATCGCTATATTCTTCGTCTTTCGCTAATTCTTCTACTTCTTCGTATACTTCGTATATGCTGCCTGAGGCCGCGGGCTCACTCCAGTCGGCAGAAGTCAAGTCATCATCAAAAAGTCTTGTCCCCGAGACTCTTTAAACCAAGACGTCGGTCGAATGCGAATTGCCGGCTGATGCCGCCGCGGAAAACGAACCACGGCCTTCCACGAGGACGTGGGGCGATTTGGTGGGGGCTGGTTAGTCGGGAAAGGGGTGGGGACGTCGGGCGTCCCGACGCCGGCGACGACGCGAGAGCGGAACGAGGACGGAACGATTGAAATTTTTCACACCCTCGTCACACTGAGCGGCGAGAATTAACCGGCCGAGTTGAAATAGTCTTTATAGTCTTTCCCTTTTCACTTTGCTTTCCTATTTCCTTCCACTTTCTTTCTCTCCCTTCCTGTCCTTTTCCTTTTTTTTTTATCTTATTTTTTTTCTTACATTTTTTTGTTTCTCGACGGAGAAAAGGGAAACGTTTACTTTTGGGTTTGGAAAGACGAGNATACTCGAGCCGTCGCGCTATCGGATTTCTGTCTGTTATCTCGTCGCATTCTTCCGTTGTAATTTGCCTCTCGCGATAGCTGCCACCTGCGTAACTAAATGAAGTAATGTCTCGATTAGTACCACGTCGGCTCGCATGCCATTGATCGGTTCAATCGATCGGAGCCTACCTGCGATTCGCGGTCAAATTGCACACGAACGGTGAATCGTGTCGCATCGAATGTTGACGATTCACAGGTGTCGTTTTGACGTCGTTCTCCTGAGGCAGAAAGAGGTCCCTCAGAGCCACGTACTTTGGTGGACTATCGATTGATCTTTCGCCGAGATTTTGGTCCCGATACGTCCCGTAGAATGGCGAGGGAACCCCTGAAATTTGATTCGTCGCGGTTAGAGAGGGTGCTTAACTCTTAAAAGCTACCATGAAAAAGAAATCGGGTTAAAATTAACAGGGGTGAAATTTTTAGCTATACAATTTTTTATGAAAATTTTTTTTTTAAAACCGAAGAGAAAAAACGCAATCAAAAGATCTTTTTATTATCCGATTCTTTGTAATCGGAATTTTGTTTATTCACAAAAGGAAAAAATGATTAGTGACTGCGGTTTCTTAGTTCAACACTCTTATTTTGTATAATTACGAGAATTATAGTATTTTCGGGTTGCATTTGATTCACAGGATACTTTAACATTGGGAAACGCCATTTTGTCGTCGAATATGAAGAATCATTTTTTGGTTAGGAAAATTTGAATATTGTTAACCGTGGAACTTAAGCAATCGAGTGATGGAAGTATAATTATATTAGTANAAAAAAAAAAAAAAAAATGATAAAGACTTTCCTAGAGACAGCGAAGGGGCACGAAGGAACACGTCATGGGCTAGAACGTTACTCATGATCGTCGAGATTACATTTCTCGGATTCTGTGTTACTTTCTGCGTTTATTTCGGGCAAACCAACACCTTCGTGTTTCGCCGCCGATGATGCGCGGTATATATTTTTTTTGGCACGTCTGTCAGCGTGTTTGGTGTTAAGTGTGGCTACTTGCACCGAACTGATTGGGCAGATTTATGATGACGGACGTAAGTGTTGGAAAGCTTTCCAGGGAAGTTTGGTGGTGACGGAGGAAAGTGGCTTTGATTGTGATAGAGTTATGCGTTCGATGGAACTGGATCTTTCTTGGAGACGGTGGAATCGCACAAATAATAATTTTATACGAATATTTCGTTCTTCTAATAATAGGCTATATCGTAATATTGTTTCCTGATTCTCACTTTGGATATAAAATATTAGCAGTTGCATTTGTTTCCGATCGTCCATATATTATTATTCTCTACGATCTTTTCTTATTTTTCAAGCGATTTTTTAACTATTTTATAATGTAATTTTGGATTTTTTAAATTAAAAAGAAACACATTCAAAGGTAATTTTGAGTTTTTAATTGTAAGATTTAATTTTTTCAGACGTATCAGACTTGTAGGAATTGTATTTAAATTTTGGTACCGTTGTTTGCCTAGCTTTGATTCAAATTAACCATCGCGGTGTTACAATTGCCAAAATGGCGACTTCTCGTAAATCTTCGCACGCGTACGTGTTTAATTTGCATAACAACTTCATTTCCTCAAGACCAGTAGAAACAGTGTGGAGCAGTGTCAACTAGTTCCTCTAAATTTCTTGCTCAATATCGAAAATTTATTCATTAGGGACCTAGACTTTCACGTCTCTCGGTCCTTCTAATCGTAAAACTTGTACCACGCTAACAGTATCGCGTTGTCCTAGTTATTCGGAACAAATCTCGTTCGAAACTTATGACTCGGATTGAGGAATTCACAGCTAACAACATAATAATCCATCAAAATTTTATGGAACAGTTTATCTTCGGGCAAAATTTAAAGCATCTTGCTAATACTATACAATTATTCGTTTAAATGGATTAAATTGATGATTCGGATTTTACGAGCAGCTGAAATGCAATTTCATTCAAATTGACTAATTTATTATTTATTTATTACTCGACAAGCTTGTAATTTACTATTCTGTGAATATTGAATTTAATTTTCTTATTCTAAATACTTCTATACGTGTTATGCAATACAGTTTCTTAAATCTTAGCAAAATACCAGCGATCTGTCTCCTATTACTCTATTACTATTAATAATCCTTTACCATTCATCATTGATTCATCAATGAATAATGCAAACTAAAAAAATCCTATTACAAACAATTCTCCTTGAAGCACCGAAAGAAAACTGACTCAACTATATTCTTTAATACCTTATTTATTTTCCTGATCCATTTACGAATTGCACGAATTATATTTTTACCAAAATACTCATTACCTCAATCTTCTAGTTTCTCAAAATTACAATATATTACCTCTTTCTCATACAGAACCAAAACTGAATCCAAACTCCGACACTCAAATAATTCCACGCTTAGAAATTATCCTCTTTTCTAATTTTTAAATCGCTCAAAATGGTCCAAAAAGATCCAAACCGAACATCAACGCAACCCTCCAATACTCAATTAATTTTACACACAGAAAACACCCCTTTTCCAACCCCTCGATCAATCAATTTTTAAATTACCCAAAACGAACCAAAAGAACACAAATAAAAAAATCACGCAACTCTTCAACACCTAAACAATTCCACGCTTAGAAATTATCCTCTTCTCTAACGCTCCAATCAACCAATTTTTAAATTACCCAAAACGAAACAAAAGAACACAAATAAAAAAATAACGCAACCCTCCAACACCCAAACAATTCCACGCTTAGAAATTATCCTCTTCTCTAACGCTCCAATCAACCAATTTTTAAATTACCCAAAACGAAACAAAAGAACACAAATAAAAAAATAACGCAACCCTCCAACACCCAAACAATTCCACGCTTAGAAATTATCCTCTTCTCTAACGCTCCAATCAACCAATTTTTAAGTTACCCAACGCGGATCAAAAAATCAAATCGAAGGTCAGCGTAATTCTAAATTACCTATAAAACCTAATTCATCTAACTCTCCAATCACATCTTTAATATCTCCAACTAACCAATTCTCAAATGACCCGAACCAAATTTCAAAATCTGATCCAAAACCACAGTTCCTCGCGGAAAGCTCAAAACCCGATCTCGCATTCGACCACCATCACCCTTACTCGATAATCTTCTTATCAATCCCTCCACCAGGTGGATGTCCCATCGATCGTCCAAACGAATCGCATTAAATCAACGAAATTAACGCGAAACGAGAGACCTGTGGCTCGTGCGGAGCTGCAAGTCGACGCGCGGCTCACGCAGCGTTCTCGCGCTCACTGACAGACGCCCACGCATCTACGCACTTCTCACACCCCTGTCCCCTTTAAAACTGTTCCCCGTTCCTCTCAGCCCCTTTCTCCGGCTAGTTCTCCTTCCTCCTCGACGCACGTATTCGTGCGTGCACTCGTGCAGCCGGCGTGCTCCTCTCTTTCATCCAGCTATCGTTTCTCTCGTTCCCTCATTTTCTCTGTCTCCTTCCACCGACATGCCTCTCTGTTCCGTACCGTTCTTTCCTTCCTCTTGTGTTTCTCCTTTTTTTTTTTTTTTTTGCTTGTTCAATTTTCTTGCTCGATCTCCTTCCCACGATACCAGGCGACAGAGTCTCTTCTCTGTCTCGAGAGCGTTGGCGTGGAGTTTTTACTCGCGACACGTCGCCGTGTCGCACGAGAACACCGTTCTTGCTGGAATCTGGGGCGATTGTGACTTCAACGTCGGCTATTCTACTTTGTTTTTGTTTTTTTCGGTGCAATTAAATTCTGCAATCGAAGATTTTATCGCTTTTGTTGGTCTCTTGTGTTGACGAGTAGGTGGAAGATTTTTGGAGGAGTTGCGGTAGGTCGTGGGTTCAGAAATTTAGAAAAGTTGTGACTGTTCGCAATTGATGCGAGAGTTTTTTGATTAAATTATTAGTAGTCTGTCTAACTGTTAGGAGTCTGTCGCCATAAAATATTAGCTACCGCTTCGAAAGTTTCGCGNTCTCGCTTGAATAAAAAAACAATTCGCAGTAGAAGTAACAACAATGATCCGTGTTTTAGCTTTCTCTTATCAGTAATCTCCGGCGCAAATATTTGAACGTTCGTCGAGATCGAGATACAGGTGAAGTTTTCCTCGCCAATCTGACAATCGTAAACCTATCATCATCTTCCAAAATGTGTNTTTTTTTTTTTTTTTGCTTGTTCAATTTTCTTGCTCGATCTCCTTCCCACGATACCAGGCGACAGAGTCTCTTCTCTGTCTCGAGAGCGTTGGCGTGGAGTTTTTACTCGCGACACGTCGCCGTGTCGCACGAGAACACCGTTCTTGCTGGAATCTGGGGCGATTGTGACTTCAACGTCGGCTATTCTACTTTGTTTTTGTTTTTTTCGGTGCAATTAAATTCTGCAATCGAAGATTTTATCGTTTTTGTTGGTCTCTTGTGTTGACGAGTAGGTGGAAGATTTTTGGAGGAGTTGCGGTAGGTCGTGGGTTCAGAAATTTAGAAAAGTTGTGACTGTTCGCAATTGATGCGAGAGTTTTTTGATTAAATTATTAGTAGTCTGTCTAACTGTTAGGAGTCTGTCGCCATAAAATATTAGCTACCGCTTCGAAAGTTTCGCGTTGGTCCGAGGGCTCCTTCGCTCCATCTTTTTTTTTTCTTTTTTTTTCCTATTCAACGTCTGATGGAAGTCGTCCATCTCGCTCTACCATGCCCGCCCTCCTTTTCTCGAGTTCTCTGGTATATACAAATCATCAGGAGTTTTATGTACACGGACTCGACCAAGTTTAGCCGCGAACAACCCCCATTTTTACGCACGCGCGCCATTTGAGCCATCGCGCGAAATACGAACTGATTTTCTTTGATTAAAACGATCCGGTTTGACTGATTGGTACTTGTGTACCAAAATCAAGAAACTGGTGGGCAAATACCTCTCGAATTCGCAGTATGTGTATCGTTGTGTTTGGAATGAAATTCGAGCAGTTTGTTATTCTTCGTCTGATCGGTTCCTTGCGGAATTCTTCGTGGAAGAGAACCAGAAACTTGAAAACGAATCTTTTTTTCTTGCGGTAGCTCAATCGGGGTGACGATTGCGAATAATTGAATCTTTGGNCAAATAAGTTTTTTCTGCAATTTGTTGAGAGAAAGATCGACAAAAAATATGATAAATAATGGGATTAAATAATCAGGTCACGGTCTGCTAACCACAGTTTTAAAGTGAATGAAAATTTGAATGTGGAGCTGTAACCTGATCCCGAGTTTCACATTGCGGACCTAAATATTTCTACCAATGAAATAGAAATGAAAGGTAAATGAAAGACATAATACGAGGGAGAAAAACTTTTATCTATATTGTTAAGAGAAAATCATGGAAAATTACCAAACGTTTACCACAGAAAATTTATAAAATTTATAATATTTATAAAAATTATATTTATAAAATTATAATATTTATAAACTTTATAAGATTTATAATATTTATAGAATTTACAAAATTTATAAAATTTATAATATTTATAAAATTTATAAAATTTATAAAATTTATAAAATTTGTAAAATTTCTACAAGAAAATTAGGAATTAGTCATTTCGACCATTTTAGTAGTTCTAATAGTAATTTATATTTAAAATTAATTTGTAAATATGCTATTATACACAATGAATGATTTCTTTATTCGGAGCACGACTAAAGGATTAAACAATCAATTTTACAACGTTCACGAAGTTATAACGACTGGCTCTGTGCTCGTGGCAAATTACACAATGATCACGGTGGAACAGATCGCCACGAATGTCGAAGGTCAGTTTGTCGAATGTTTCCAACCATTTTGCTCTCTTTCTATCCGTGTGTTCTACGATAAATTAAAACGCGACAATGAAACGATTTATCGTCGAACGGGCAACGTAATACGTGCCAGACGCGCCATTAGCTCGAACGGAACGTTTACGTTCGTCGAAGGAAGCATTGACGGCCATAAATTTGTTCTCCATTAATGCGATTAGACTGGTTCTCTGTTTTGTTCCTACAATTCCACGGTTGACCAATTTACTTCTAATTGTTCATTATGCTCAGGACGCCCGGAAAAATCATGTCCAACCGTTATAGCGTTTCGTTTCCCGAAGAATCGGAGCGAGACACCCGCGTGCATACGCGTCGAAGGTGCACGTGTTTTTAACGTAATAGGTAGTATAACGTTCATCGTGGTTTAAGCAGATTACGTGATATCGTGTATTAAATAATATTTGATTTTATTTCAAAAGTAAACTAAATAATCGACTGCGCCAAATTTACCGATAAACATTCGTGAATATTTAAACAATTAGGAAGTGGAATAAAATATTCAGTGAAACAAATTTAGCTATGAACTCTGATTAATAATTAGAGAATTAAAAGATAAAAGAAAGAATCTACCGCACCAAATTCACTAATAAACTTCGATGAATATATAAAGAATTGAGAAATAAAATAAAAAAAATCCTACCGCGCTGAATTCGCTTAGAAATTTTCAGAGATAGAGATATTTTCAAAGAAAAATTGAAAAACAAAATGAAGAATCCGCTGTACCGAATTCTCTTCTACACTTTAATAAATATCTAAAGAATTCAGTGCACGGAATTTATCAATAAATTTGAACGAATACCTACAGAATTGAAAAATAAATTTAAAGAAAAAGCCACTGCATTGAATTCGCTTAAAAATTTTCACAAATACCTAAAAAATTAAAAACAAAATAAAGAATTCACTGTTCCGAATTCACCTCTAAACGTTAATAAATACTTAAAGAATTCAGTGCACGGAATTCACCAATAAACTTCGATGAATACGTAAAGAATTGAGAAATAAAATTACAAAAAATCCCACTACACTGAATTCGCTTAGAAATTTTCCTAAATACCTAAAAAATTGAAAAACAAAATAAAGAATCCACTGTACCGAATTCACTTACGAACTTTAATAAATGACTAAAGAATTCAGCGCGATAAAATTTATCAATAAGTTTCGACGAATTTGTAAAGAATTGAAAAATAAAATTAAAAAAACCTACTGCACTGAATTCGCTTAGAAACCTTCATGAATATCTAAAAAATATAAAAAAGAAATGCGATAAAGAATCTATCGCACCAAACTTCCCAATTCACGAATACTTAAAGAATCCAAGTTCCAAGAATCCAAATCCAAGAATCATAAGTTCCAAGAAATATGAATGAACCCATCGAAGTAATCCTATCGAAATAAAAATTTCCGAAACTGAAGCTGATAATCAATTAAGAGGTAGCAGCGGAAGAAACGATCGGCCTAACAGTAACCTCCATTTAATCCGACACAGGAGGCGCGAGTTGTGGGTCAGATGCAGCCGCGCGAGCGTGTAATTCAGACATTACGCCAAGCAAGAATCGTATACAGTGTACAATGCGTTTGGTTTCGCGTTACGAGGTGAGAGAGGCACACGCGTGCATACAGACGCACGTGAAAACGCACGATGCTGATCTTTCGCAATCGCAACACGACAGAATGCGCTCTGGTTCGTTTAATTGCGTGCGCGTTGTAAAAAGTTGCGCCTCTCCACGCGTGTTTCATTCAAGAAAAAGTTTCGTACGAACGCGATGCACAATTTTCTAACTCAACGCACAGCTCTGATTGTTTTCATATTTTCTTTCGCTCGTGGTTTTTAGTGGACGATTGGATTTTGTTTCATTTATTTCTGGCTTTAGGACGTGGAACTCGTTGAATGTTACATTTACGCGAAACGCGTTATGTGTGATGCCAGAAACAACCGGTGTCAAAAATTATATAAATACCGAAATACAGACACTACTTTTCTGTTCATTTGTATTTATTTTTAGACCTGTTTGCATCGGCGGATGTAAATCTTGGTGATGTCGAGATTTAATCGAACGGTTGCAAGTTTGATACTTATAAGTATGAGAATAAGTAACACATTAAGTTCTTTTTTATTATTTTTTTTTTAATATATATAGCTATTATAACCAATCTTCTCCTCCAAAAGTGTGAAAAATATAAAAGATTAAATTGAAAGAAAATTTAAGGGTTGGGTTTAGTAACACCAAACCATTTCTTTGTTGAACCTTCCGAACACCCTGGTATCTAAACGTTCTACTGTCCGACCAAAGTATCTTCTAACAACAGATGCCTTCTGTTGCAGATATATAATGCTTACAATGATTCAAACTAATTTTGAACACACAATTATTCACGTTCAAAAATTTACGTAATTTAGCAAACAGAAATGTGATCCACAAGTATTTAAATAAACCGTCTATTTTCTTAATTTTTCTATTATATTATATCTTATTTTCTATTTAAATAAATGAGTTTCAAAAAGGTGATTATTTCATTATCTGAAAATTCTTGTTCCTATTTTATTATCCGAACTTCACTCCTCTTTGTCTCCCCGTCGTACCGTCAACGCACAATAAAGACGTAAGAAACAATCGATTAAGAAATTCTGAAACGATCGACAACACCAGCGATCCAGCGATCGCTCGAAAGATGGGTCACCAGTGAATCACCGCGATTCGCCAAGGTAGCGCATAGCGACGCGTCTATTTCGGTTCTCGAAGGCTTTCCGAGGGCGGAGTGGCGAAAAGGGGTGGCTCGTGGTCGTCTATGATTCAACGTCCGCCTCACCACCAGAAATCTGTGTACCCTGTGCACACTCTGTCTCCTGTACACGCAAAACGAGCAAGAGGCAGAGGATACCCACCTGGCCGCGCACATATGCACGTCCAATGCTATTTTCGCGGCGACGACCGCGAGTAATCGTTCGAAGGACCCTGAATGTGGGTTAACCAGCGAGACAGACATCTGTAACGCTCCCTTGTCTTCGTTAGAGAGAATGGATCGGGATTAACCGTGCTACGGTTTTCAAATCTTGTCTGAACCAATTGTGTTCCAGCTTTGTTTAAAAATTTCCTAATTTTTAATATTTATAATATTTCGCTTATATTCAATTTTTATTTTATCCTTATTTAATTGTGATTTTATCCCTATTAAATTTTGATTTTATCCTTATTATATTTTGATTTTAATCTTATTTAATATTATTTAATTAAGAGTTGCTTTTCTACAAATTTTAATTTTACGCCGAAGATTTGTTTTTCTCTAAATTAGGAAATTTTTTTACTTTTCAATTTTCTAATTTCTTAATTTTTTAATTTTTTAATTTTTTTAATAAGAACATGATTGGAACGAATGAAGCTTGAAGATAAATAGTAGGATTAATTGTTTCGGCACCCTGACGAAGCTAACGATGTCTAATGTTCGATGTTTAGTATAAAGTTTAAAGAGGCTAGACGTTGTTAGGTTATAGCAATACGTGGGTGGAAGAGTTTGTTTGAATTTTTCGGTTCCTAGAATGTTCGTTATTATGTTTTTAAGAGGCAGAGAAAAGGAACGATTACGCGAATACATATGGACCTGAAAGAGGTTTCGATATTTTTGGACCGCTGGATTTGATTCGCTATTTTTGCGGACACGACGAGGTACTTCTTAGCGGTTGGTAATTTTAAGAGAGGGTGAGGTTTTCTAGGTGGAAGCGGAGAATTTAGGATATCGAAGAAAAGAGTGTCGAAGGTTTCTCTATATTTTATATTAACACGTCGAATTTTAAAATATCGACACGTTCTACAGAACAAAAAATTCTTTGCACACATTCATTTCATTATGATCATCATTAATACAGTAAAAAATTACCATCTTTTAACAGTCATTAAAACTCCATTTTAAATGTTCATATTTCTCTGAATGAGAAACACTAGAAATCACAATAAAAAAAAGAAAACAAAAAAAAAAAATACCTGTAGCATACAACAAAACAAAAAATAAAATCATCCTTCATAAAAGCTTTCATAACACACTTCGTCAACGAAAAGACAACACCAGAAAATCTGACACTCAAAATCGTAACACGAGCGGTGAAAAAAAAAAAGAAAATCAGCACATAAATGAAAAGAAAAGAAAAAATTCCTAAATTACCGAACTTAAAATTAAATACAGGAAGAAGGAACACTTACCTCTTTCCTCTGGCCTCGGTTTCCACGGAGTGCAGCGGGAATATTCGCGATCGAAGCAGAAATCATCGCGAAACGTATCGTTCGCCTCGAAATCGGAATACTCGAGCCGTCGCGCTATCGGATTTCTGTCTGTTATCTCGTCGCATTCTTCCGTTGTAATTTGCCTCTCGCGATAGCTGCCACCTGCGTAACTAAATGAAGTAATGTCTCGATTAGTACCACGTCGGCTCGCATGCCATTGATCGGTTCAATCGATCGGAGCCTACCTGCGATTCGCGGTCAAATTGCACACGAACGGTGAATCGTGTCGCATCGAATGTTGACGATTCACAGGTGTCGTTTTGACGTCGTTCTCCTGAGGCAGAAAGAGGTCCCTCAGAGCCACGTACTTTGGTGGACTATCGATTGATCTTTCGCCGAGATTTTGGTCCCGATACGTCCCGTAGAATGGCGAGGGAACCCCTGAAATTTGATTCGTCGCGGTTAGAGAGGGTGCTAAACTCTTAAAAGCTACCATGAAAAAGAAATCGGGTTAAAATTAACAGGGGTGAAATTTTTAGCTATACAATTTTTTATGAAAATTTTTTTTTTTAAACCGAGGAGAAAAAACGCAATCAAAAGATCTTTTTATTATCCGATTCTTTGTAATCGGAATTTTGTTTATTCACAAAAGGAAAAAATGATTAGTGACTGCGGTTTCTTAGTTCAACACTCTTATTTTGTATAATTACGAGAATTATAGTATTTTCGGGTTGCATTTGATTCACAGGATACTTTAACATTGGGAAACGCCATTTTGTCGTCGAATATGAAGAATCATTTTTTGGTTAGGAAAATTTGAATATTGTTAACCGTGGAAATTAAGCAATCGAGTGATGGAAGTATAATTATATTAGTATAACCGTGTAACCTGTGCTGGTTAATCAATAATTACAGATAGCAAGGAAAGCGGTAAACTAATATTTGTCGAATAAAAGGGAAATCCAGGTCACCTCTCGAATACAAAAGGACGTGGGCCTATAAAAAGAATCTAGAGCTAGAATTTGTCAAACGGCCCATCAAATTTACAAGCAAGTACTGTTCAACGATTACAGAGCCGGAATAACTAAGACAAATGTTTCTTTAAATCATTTCGAAAGTCAAAGTCCTAGTTGATAGGAAGCGTGCCAACGAGTGTTGCGTTCGTGACAATTTTTCAATTAAAAAATAAAAAAATATATATATATATCGCTTTCGTTAACTCCCTTAGCGCATCCTCGGTTCGTTCAACCGATTTCCGATCGAACGGCAAAGAAGGGGATGCAGCGACGCTTCCGTTTGATCGACGAGCTTCAACCTGAAATTTAGTCGAACCAAGACTATTTTCGGACACTGTTACATGCCAGACCTCCCGCAGATTTGCAATCGTTACTTGTTACGTCTCGTTTGATTTCGAGCGGAACGATCGAACAAAAGTTTGCTTTTGTTTAATAATTCGAACAATGACTTCCGGTTTGATTGCATCACTCATTTGACGGTCAAATAGAAACTTACCAAAAATAGATCGCGAACTTGATTTCTCTGTAAGAAATAAACTTCGAGAATAATCATAATTTTATAGGTATTTTTTTCTCTTTTCAATATCTTTTGTCAATCCTTAAAAATCGTTTCGCAGAAGGAAATACGTGGATCGTGGGAGAAGAGGTAGGGATGGCGCATTGATTCATCGAACGGACGATTTAATAACGCGAAACAAACGGCTATGACGCGTTTTTTGTAAAAAAAGAAAGGAGAAATAGTACCGAGATCTTTAACAATCGCAACCGCTTGTTTTCATCTCGTTTATTCTTGGATCGTCGACTCATATTTTCCATCGCATTCCGGGATTACCTTACCGTCTATTTTCATACCGCATCATCCAACAGTCGTTCATTCTGCATTGGATCGTTCGACTATTTAAATCTTTCGAAAATATTAATCTCTTATTGATTCGTTTCGTAAATTGTAACAGGGTTGTTCACCGATTTCCGTGTTTTCATAATTTTCTTTCGGGAACTGCTTCCATGTTAACTTTCAGGGAAAAGTATAATATTTTTGTAGCTTTTAGTTCCGATTCTCTAACGTTTTGAATAAATTATAATTATGATTGTCAGACAAATATTTTAATTATCAATTAAAAACCAAGGTTGCGAGGCTTTCGCGGTCCCAATTTTTGAAGCCTCTATTTAAGCCTTATTTTTTTTTTTTAAATCTGAATTACGATTTACTGATTTTTTTTAACCCAATTGCACCCTTGTTTTATTAAAAAAATGCTTAATTCTAAGGAAACTGTATTTTTATTTCACCAATTATAGCTTCTTTATATTTCTTCAAAATTATGCGATTTTTTAACGAAAGGGAAAATACGATTGGGTAAAAACTGAGTCAAGGGCTGCAATAGGGTTAATTAAGTTACATAAATTTGCCTTTTAGTTTCTGTTCATTTATTCGACGAGATTGTACGAAATTGCGCCAGGATTGAATTTCGCTGTGCCAAATATGTACGATTCCCGCGATGCGAGTGATTAACGAAAAGCTCAATTAACAAGCCCACATGACGTGCAAATATCGTACGGTTGCGCTGGTGTTAGTAACCCCCAAATGTTAGAGGCGATGCTGCGCTCTACATATTTCTTTTGCTCTCCGAAAATAAGTGAGTGCCTGAAATACGTATGACTAATCGTGCAACAAGAGCAAGGTGGAACAATGCTTTCGATACGTTATTGCGGCATTGAACGTCCTGTTTATTCGTAACGCTTTATTTTTCGTGCTTACTTCACCCCCTTTTCACGAGAACCATCCGAATTTTCTACCAATTAGAATAACAACGAAAGGAAGCTTATGTATCGTTAAAGTTATCGAATAATAATCGTAATTTTATCATTTTTATTCGAAACGAAGTCGAATTAATTTGATTTGAAAATATTTTTTTTTTATCGCTCATAAGAATTTATACGAAATGAAAATTTATGTAGATGAAATTTATAGAATTAAAGTTAATATAGATGAAATTTAGAAGATAAAAATTTATGCGGATAAAATTAACAGAATAAAAATTTACGCAGCTAAAAGTTAGAAAATAAAAATTTGCGTCGAATGAAAATTTATACGGATAAAATTTGGAAAATAAAAATTTATGCAGCTAAAAGTTAGAAAATAAAAATTTTCGTCGAATGAAAATTTATACGGATAAAATTTACGGAATAAAAATTTATACGGAATGGAAATTTACGCGGATAAAATATACACGATAGAAAGTTATACAAATAAAACAATTTATTCAGAAACCGTGATGGCTCCTTAAGTCCGAAGCTTTTCATAGGATATTTAGATTTAACTTTCAACGACTGTTTCATGGTTCTGCATTTTCATATTTATGGTTTGTTAAGATAGATGATTCAGAATTTCAGTAGGGTGAAGTATTCGGTAAGAGATGTAAGTTACGAATGACTAATATATTGCAACGAATTGTTTTTGTTTGCTCCAATACCGTGACTGACTAATTTCATTGCTATTTAAAATTTGTTTATGTAAAACTAAATAGTTATGACTGTATACTTATTATTAGCGATGATTACACGTTGACAATGGTTTTGTAACAAAAACCAACAAAATTACAAAACGATCTCACCGCGAAAAATTTCAATTCTTACAAATGATTCGTTATCTTATATCTTTCTGGAATCTTGAAACTTTTCTTTTCGATCTTCCAATTTTAGTCATTGTCACAATATTAAAACAAATTGTTCAGGCCGCATGAATGAAACGAAATGGAATTTTAAATCAAATGAATTCGTAATAAACAAATAAGACAAGAAGGATTAATTGTTCCACCCCTTATAACTACGACATGCTGATACCCAATTACATTAGCAGAAACACCTACCATTTTATAAAGTACCATTACCAGCGATACTTTGTTCCAGCACCGTTTCAAAATTGCCAAAGAACAACCAGCCATAGAAACAGAGAAACAGAGAAAGGGGATGATGGAGCAAGGGGGTGAGAAAATAATTCGTTACACCATAGTACCCAAGTTTTTTTTTGTATTGCAGAGGAAGCACACGTTTATTTACACAGTATACCAATAAATTGTTTGCTGCGATCAGTGACAGTGTATGCGCCAGGATTGAATTTCGCTGTGCCAAATATGCACGATTCCCGCGATGCGAGTGATTAACGAAAAGCTCAATTAACAAGCCCACATGACGTGCAAATATCGTACGGTTGCGCTGGTGTTAGTAACCCCCAAATGTTAGAGGCGATGCTGCGCTCTACATATTTCTTTTGCTCTCCGAAAATAAGTGAGTGCCTGAAATACGTATGACTAATCGTGCAACAAGAGCAAGGTGGAACAATGCTTTCGATACGTTATTGCGGCATTGAACGTCCTGTTTATTCGTAACGCTTTATTTTTCGTGCTTACTTCACCCCCTTTTCACGAGAACCATCCGAATTTTCTACCAATTAGAATAACAACGAAAGGAAGCTTATGTATCGTTAAAGTTATCGAATAATAATCGTAATTTTATCATTTTTATTCGAAACGAAGTCGAATTAATTTGATTTGAAAATATTTTTTTTTTATCGCTCATAAGAATTTATACGAAATGAAAATTTATGTAGATGAAATTTATAGAATTAAAGTTAATATAGATGAAATTTAGAAGGTAAAAATTTATGCGGATAAAATTAACAGAATAAAAATTTACGCAGCTAAAAGTTAGAAAATAAAAATTTGCGTCNTTTTTTTTTTCACGCCAGTTCATTGATGATGTCTCGCGTGTAAGTAATTCAATCGTGGGTATGTCTTTGGTAATTTCTTACAATTTTAAATAATTTTTTTTTGTTCAAATTTCTTCGGTAAAATTGATCGAAATATAGTTGATTCGTTTGTCCGATTTTCTTTTTTTTTTTTTTTTTTTTTTGTTTAATCACTCCTCGACCATTATTAAATAGGCGCGTATACTGATCGTCTGTTACCTGGCACCAGCAAGGTGGCAGAAGTGACTGTCGAACCTAAGCTATTCGTTGCGGTGCACGCGTAAGTGCCAGCGTCCTCTGAAAAATAAAAAATAAAAAAAATAGTGAATGACATGTCTCGTTAAAAGAATCTAAAATAACTTCCTGTGAAACTTCCAATTATAAATGTTATAAAAAAATCGATAATTCATTATTGTACTTTTAAATCCAATAATAATTATTAACCAAACCTACGGGCATCAAAAATTATTATTAGGAATTATAAAATTTCTGTTTCCACAAATATATTTTCACGATCGACAGTATTTTTCTTTTCGATAATAATTCTCCTCTTTAAATTTTATTTTATTTCCAATATTCAGCAATGATCATCGCTGAAACTGCGCTTCATGTTTTCATAGAATCCTTAAACATTTTATTAATATTATTTAAAAAAAATATAAATCACGTACCTGGAAAGGCTCGCACTATGGTCAGACGAGAAACGCCGTTTCGATAATGGATCTCGTAGCTCGTAGAATTCTCGATGATCCTGCCGTCCTTCGACCAAAGGATGTTCGGTTGAGGCTCAGCTTGAACGATGCACTCGAATCTCGCCGTTTGCCCGCTCACCACCGCGATATCTCTCAGTGGCTAAAATTGACAAGCATCGTCTTAAATCGATCAACTTTTCGCTGCAAAAAAATATCTATTTAAATTGTAGCCGAAAGAAACGTTACCGTGATGAAAAGGGGAGCCTTTTTCGGTAGTATTTCTAGGTAAGGCTGAATCACTTCTTTGCTCGAGGCCACACCGTTAGTGGTTGGCCATGGTGATCCTAGAATAATCAGCTTAATTTAACTCGAGTAAGTTGAACACATTCCGAATGGTAGCTCGGTACAGTAGAAAAAAGTGTGTTGGTCGTAGAAATTAAAATTAAAGACGCAGTGGAAGCCAGAAATTGTGTATCAATCGTAAGCGGATGACACTTCAAAGAAGGGATAAGAATCTTATAACTATTCTCAAGAGAAATAAGAAAACCTGTGGAAGAAATCAAACCGAGGAATGCACAGGTGTAAACCACAGAAATATCTGTCAAAAAGCGTATCGAGCAAGATTGGAATTTTTTTAAGAGACAAGGAAACACCGCGTGGCAGAGAGGAGCAAGGTGAAAGAAGCGGAGGATCGAAGCAACACCGAAACGTATATTGAAACAAACATACCAAGATAAACACACGAGTATCAAAATTTCCAACCCCTATAACTTCCTGTTTCCCTTTCTCTTCAAAGAGAACACAGAATATACCACAAAAATATCAAAAATATCCCAAACTCTAGGTATAATGATACATCCCTTTAAAAATCAATTTTCCACGTAGAAATCTTCAAACGAATTCCCAAAATTTGCACGAAAATAAAAATACCGAGCCAGATACACGAATATTAAAATTTTCAACCCCTGCAGCTTCCTGTTTCCCCTTTTCTCCAAACAGGAGAATATACCACAGAATATACCACATAAAAATATTCAAAACTCCAAGTACTTACAGTACATTTTTTTANAGAAATAAGAAAACCTGTGGAAGAAATCAAACCGAGGAATGCACAGGTGTAAACCACAGAAATATCTGTCAAAAAGCGTATCGAGCAAGATTGGAATTTTTTTAAGAGACAAGGAAACACCGCGTGGCAGAGAGGAGCAAGGTGAAAGAAGCGGAGGATCGAAGCAACACCGAAACGTATATTGAAACAAACATACCAAGATAAACACACGAGTATCAAAATTTCCAACCCCTATAACTTCCTGTTTCCCTTTCTCTTCAAAGAGAACACAGAATATACCACAAAAATATCAAAAATATCCCAAACTCTAGGTATAATGATACATCCCTTTAAAAATCAATTTTCCACGTAGAAATCTTCAAACGAATTCCCAAAATTTGCACGAAAATAAAAATACCGAGCCAGATACACGAATATTAAAATGTTCAACCCCTGCAGCTTCCTGTTTCCCCTTTTCTCCAAACAGGAGAATATACCACAGAATATACCACATAAAAATATTCAAAACTCCAAGTACTTACAGTACATTTTTTTAAATATTTGTGTAATATACACATTCGATAATGATCATAAAAATCAATTTTTCACGTAGAAACCTCTAAAGACATACATCCACTCCGCTTAAAATCCACAAAACACCAACATAAAGCCTCAAACCCATGTAAAGTAATAAAGTGATACGATAAGCCTGAAAGAAGATGCGTGCAATGGGAAGTTAAACAAAAAAATCACAGATACACTAAATAAACAACAAATAAGCTTCAGGTTTGCGAAGGCGAAACAAACGCGATGAAATGGCTTGGCAATCGACGCAGAAGCAGGTGAATACCTGCGGAATCGACGTTGCTCGGTGGTCCTGTGGCACTACTGTATCTGGGGGAGAGGCTCGGTAAGCTTGGGCTCAGGGAAAGCGGACTAGGCGTCGTGTGATCCCATCTGGATGGCGATGGTGAACAAGGTATAACGAGGCTGGGTGGTGTCATCGCGTTCCCGCCCTCTGGATGCCTTTTTCTCGCGTTTCTGATGTCCTCTGCCTCGGAGAATTCGCTCTCCGACGTTGGCTCCCATTTCACCGTCTTCGATGTGCCGAATTTGCTGGCTGGTTTGCTCTGTCGAGCCGAAGAGGCCGTCGAGCTGCTCCTTTTCGCGAAACCGTTCTCTTTTCTAGTTGTGAACTCGTGAACGATCGGCACCTCGATGTCGCTTGCTCGTCGCTGGCCCTGGATGGTTCTGTTGGTGCTGCTGACCGTTTTCTTGCCCTCGCCAGGCAGCACGATCCCGAATTCGTAGCCGAAGTCGTACTTGAAGTATATCAGCCCTGTGTCTGGATCGATTTGCTTCGTTCCTGCGTTTTTTTTTTTGCGATTTCTTTTTTGTAGATTTTTGTTGCAGCGGTTTTGGTGTTCTTAGTTTTTACAAACGGCGATTCGCCGAGTTGAGTTATTCAGATGATGATTTTATTATATATTTTTTTTTTATTTCTTTGGAGCGTTTTTTTCTTTAAGTCGATAGATTGATGGAAATTTTTTTGTTGGTAATGATACGAAAATATTTTGGTAAGAAGCTCGTCAAAAAGGACAATTATGAAACTGTGATAATTTTAAATAGGGATAAGATTTTGTGAACCTTCTGCAAAAGTAAGTTTTAAGGTTCACCTATTTGTAAACTTCGTTATTTATAAGCGAACGCTTGTCTGGTTATTAAATCTAAAGTATAATAATTATTTCGTTATTAATTCGTCTTCTTTCGCTGAATAAGTTATTTTCATTACCTTTCGTGGTATAAAAATATATTACTATCCTGGTTAATTTCCAGATAGTTTGTATGATTTAAAATATTCTGATTTCGATTGCAACACAGTGCGGACTATTTTCTATGCCGTAGAATTGAATTACATTAGAGGCTAAATCGATTACCATGTTCCGATTGTCGGGTCTCCTCTCTGTAAGTTCTGGGCTCGTCGCCATCGCTGGCTCGACTGTCGACAGGATGCTTCAGGATCGGCTTTCCTTGCTTCAGATCCGACTGGATGTCGCTGACGAATTTCTCGGTTTTCGACTTGAAGCTGCTGGTCATGTCGCTCATGTGACGCGACGCGACGTCTGCGGATGTTTCAGATTTTTCGTGTTACGGGACAAGACAGCTCGCCAGCGTAATATTCTTTGTTTTCTTTTCTTTCAGCAAGCGCGCAGAGGAAGAGAGACAGTCAGAATGTAGAGTAGATGATACGGCGGCGATTTATCGAAATGAAATATGTCCCGATGAAAAGATGGCAAAGATAAGAACGATAACAGACGCGTGTCCCGAGAAATTAAATAAAGCAAATCGATAGAAATTGTTTTACTAATATCCACCATTCATAAATAATTATTTATGATAATCATAATACATCCATTATATGTTTGTTAAAATACTACAACAGTTCAATATCGCCTCAACTGCAAAATCGTTAGCGATAAAAATCCTGAAACTCGATCAATTCAAACCTTTCCAAATACTACAATACATTCGTTAATTAAATCAAAATAACTAATCAAATCCCTTCACGATATTCGACACAATTCTAAAAAGAAGCTTCGATCAGAAATCCTAAATTCGTTGCTTAAAAATTTACACCCCTAATCCTCACCTGTTCCCACAAAAGAAAAAAAAAAAAGAAAAAAATCCCTAAAAATTGAAACAACCAAAGCAACCGCGCCGACAATTAAGCAAGCGCATACAACAGAGACATCAACTTGATTCTTACGATTGGCTGCCTTCTTCACGTCGTTCCTCGAGATAAAACCAAACTCGGGTGGCGAGCCAGGCTTCAGCACGTCTTCCTGCCTGGAGCTAACCTCCCTCTGCGTTTTCATCTGCGAATCGATCCTCCTCGTCCTACTCTCATCCCGAAGCTGCGTCATCGAGGTCTGTCTCTTGATCACCGGTGGACCGGTATCGAATTCCAACGGCGACACAACGTGTTCTTGCCTGACAGGAGCACTGGACGACCTCGGTCCCTTCACCGAGGGCGGTTGAACCTTTCTGTACCTCGGTTCCTCGGTGTCGCTGTCCGCTGGCGCCCATTTTGGTTTGATCCTGGTGTCAACGTCGCTCTCGTAGTCGGATCCTCTGAATTGACCCTGAACAAATTTCTTAGGGGTTGGCACTTTGAACGGGGTCTTATGTTTCTGGCTAGACGCAGCGTCGAAGCTGCTGAAGTCGCTCGACGTCTTCTGATCGCCAAACTTGATCACTCGACTCGTCTGTTCGACCGTGACGATTCTTCTGCTGTTCTCGGTAGACTCGTCCATTCTTACCGTCTTCTTAGTCTCTGTACCGATCGCGTTGTGGTAAGGCATGCCGGATCGAGCCTCGTAGTAGGTCGTTTGAGGCGGTGCGTAGGCGAGCTCGGGCGGAGAACCGGGCAGAAGAACCGTCTTAGGTCTGGTCGGTGTTGCTACTTTTTCCTCCTTTCTCTCGAACTCTTTCGACTTCTGCGTGGAAATCTCGATCAGCGGCGCTCGTGGCTCCTTCGGTTTTCCTATCGGTAGAAAATAGTTCCCGGGTGACCTCGATCAGTGACGGCTGGCGTCGACGAGACGAAGAAAGCGGACAGAGGGTTGTGCGTCGAGGCGACGTCGGTTTCACGCGTCGTTGATCAATCGATTCTTTCTTTGAAAGTCGGGTTCTCGACAGACGATCGAGCTTCTTTTATCCGTGATTCTTGCCGATTGATTTACGAGTAATCGTGCAAAACGTGTCATCGAATAGGTATGTTTTAGAATGTTTTCGAATGTTTTAGAACGAAGGTGAAACCAGCGTGAGACAATGAAGAATAATAGAGCGGGTGACGAAGAAGAAGAAAAAGAAAGAGAAGAAGAAGAAGAAGCAGAAGGTGATGGTTAGCCACTAATTGATGGGAGAAACGACTCGGAGAAAAAGCGGGAAAAATCAAGTACGTACTTCGAGTAGCTGAGAAGAAAAGAGAGAAGCAAGCGAAGCAGGAAGAGAGGAGAACTTGTCTTGCGAGGTAAACAACGAGAAGGGAAGAAAGCTTGCCAGGAGGACTACTTGTTGTAAGCTGGAAAAAAGTTGTAAAGAGTGAGAGACCCATCGACACCGGCCAGCCGATTTTGTTGTACTGGCGCTGTTGGAAAGCAATTCTTATTTTGACATTCACGTTTCCCATTACTGTTCACCGATAATTTTATAAAATGGTAATAACGTATTACAGTTACTAGAAGAAACTACTAAGTGGTTCATACTATGTACAATTTATAATACATTCGGGTAACGAGTATTGAATAAGTATCGAATAAATATCGAATAAGTATTGAATACTGTACAAAGAAAGCTGTTGTTTAGGTCAGGATATATAAATACCTGGACCAGCGAGATTAGGTTTCACGGGTCTGAAACTTTGGTCGTCGCTTTCGTAGCCTCGCGGTTTCCAAAGAGGCGGTATTCTGCCGTCGTAATCGCTCTCGTAGTCGCTTTCGCGAAATTCGCCCTTCACGAATTTGGAAGGACTCGGGGAAGGCGGCAGGATCTTCTTCGTTGTCTCTAATTTCTTTTGCGATTGATCCGTGGCGTAAATAGTTTCCTATAAGAAAAATACGGAAACCGCTTTAACATGCGCACATCTATCGTATAATGAAATAATTAACACCAACAAAAAACACAGAAAGGTTCAACTATTCCTCAATCGGTATTTATGCATCTTAAAGCATTTTATCCACTATTGTCTTGTGCCTTATCGCTCAATAATTCTAATATATTCTAATAATAAAATGTTTACCAATCGAGGATCGAGAAGCATCAATACGTATATTCAGACTAAAATATAAAACTCTAATTTTGTAACAAACTAATTAAAAATAAGCACTAAAGCTAACGCGATTGTTAACCGGCGTATAAACTAGAAAAAAAAAAATTTTGGTTAAATGCATCATCACTCCATTCCATTAATCAAACAAGAGGACAATACTCAAAAAGAATCTCCTCTCTTTCAAGCAACTTCACACTAATTATTCTGCCTCCTATGCAGAGAAAGCGATGAAAAACACACACACACACACACATCTCGAACCTTCGTGGAAGAGAATCTCGATGGCGATGCGGATGATGCGTAACTCTTTTCAACGAAGGAGCTTCGTTGAACGCTCGCTGGCTGAGTCGGCTGCTTCACGATCGCAGGAGCAACCGGTCCGAACGTTTCCTTCTTCTGTTGCTGCTGGCGGCCATCGTAGCTCTTGCTTTCAAAAAATTCCGATCGACTTTCCGAATACGAGGTGCGGGACTCCATATGAGAAGTCATAGACGACGAAGACTCGTGTTTACCGAAGCTCTTTTGCATCGATTGAACGGAGGCCTTCTGTTGGAACGGTTCATCTGTGTCCGCCATGTATCCACTTTCCTGTTGGAACGTCTTCACCTTGAATTTAGGGGATTCCGGCTTCTTGACTGGCGGACTCTTAGGCGTAGGACTCTTCATAGCCGGTTGAACGTAAATGGGAGGAGAGCCAGGTTTCAATTCAATCTGAGGCGTCTGAACAACCTGATACTTCTGTTGCTGCTGCTGTTGCTGTTGCTTTATCTCCTTCTCTTGCCTCTTAATAGTTGTAGTCTTCTTAAAAATTTTGTCCTGCTGTTCTTTGGCGACCACCGGCCTAGGAAGACCCGTGGCCGACGGAGGGACCTCGAACTTAGACGGAGGAAGTGGTTCAGGCTCGGTCGATCTCGGCCTAGGCTGTTTAGGCACCGGAGGTTGAACTCTTCGATATCGCGGCTCCTCACTGTCGCTCTCGTACGGCCGCCATTTTGTCTTCAGGTAACTGTCCATATCCGATTCGTAGTCGCTCTCTTGGGTGAAGCTTCCTTTAACGAATCTCGACGGAGTTGGCGGAGGCGGCACCTTTTGTATCTTCACCGCTGGCGATGGAGAAGGTTTGAATGGAAATGGTTCCAGAGGCTCCGCAGGAGCTGGTTGCTTAGCTGGAATGGGCGGTGGAGTCATTCTAACGTCCTTAGGCGGCAACGCCGGTGGTTCTTCTTTTTTTTGGACCGGTGGAATAGTTCTGATTCCTCCTGGTGGGACCTTGGCTGGTTGATGTTCCAAAGACACCACTAAATTCTTCTCGATTTTCTCGATCTTCTTCTCTCTGACCATAGGCGCTGGAATATACCCAATTTCCGGCGGTGGTCCTGGCTCCAAGATAATCTGATCGGTGACCGGAGCCGGTTCAGCGAGGTGATACAATTGAACCACCGGTTTCTTAGGTGTCTCGATGCTTCTGACAAGACTGGGAGCCTTCAGGTCGTCCGATGGTGTCCATTTCTTGGAACTGAACTCTTCAGTTTTTTCCGATCTCTCAGATTTCTTCAGATCGCACTCGCCGGTGTATTTCTCGTACAGAGACTTCTCCTCTATTCTGTTCACCGTGTGATCCACCTTAATTGTTTCGGCATTGTAGATGATCGGTTGGATCTTCGGCGGAGACGGAGCTCTCTTCGAAACTTTCTCCATCGATTCCTGCTTCGAGCTCCAGGAACGCCTCTCGGTCATGCTGGAAGACTCCATACTGGTCTTCTTAATTCCACCCTCGGGTGTCTCTTCAACTTCTCTCTTAAATTCTTTCGTGGAGCTCTTGAAATCTTCCCCAGGAACCTGCCACTCGTGCTTGAACTTCGCGCTGGTCTCCTCCTGCGGAGGCCAAGACTTCCTAGTGGAATCGGCGCACTTCTTAGCCCAAGACTTCTCCATGGCAAGCGCGTCAGCAGAAGGTTTCGGTGAAGTGGACCTAAGGATCTCCTGATGACTCGACGCTGCCGAATGACACCGATATTCCGATAAATCGGTGGACACGTGCGACCTCGTTTCAACGTCAGACGACGACGACCATGGTCTGCTAGGAGACGCTGTTCTGATCGACGATAGGTAGTCCTTCTTCTCGTGCACTTCTCTTTTTATGCACGGCTCCTCGATCACCTCTTTCTTCTCGAGTTCGAAAGGCGGGGGTGGCATGGAAAACGTTGGCGCTACTTTAGGGGGTTGACTGATCTTCGGAGAAGGCGTGGGGAAAATTTTCACACCACCAATAGGGGCATCGATCGGGGAGAGGGTTTTTTCGAAAGATTCTTGGAGTTGCTTAGCCTTGATCGACACGTCAGGGCGTTTTTTTTTTACCTCCTCCGGCTTTGGCATGTAACCGATTTCCGGCGGCGGCTCTGGCACCAAGTTGAAACCGTGCATTAATATCTCAGAGCTTTCTGATTTGCTTTCCATTTTACTTTCCATTTTACTTTCGAGCTTAGTCTCCATCTTCGACATGGACGACGATCCCGATGTCATCGTTTCTTCCACGACCGTCTTTTTCGTCTCTACCGATGACGGTTTGTAGGGTTCGTAAGGAAAATCGAACAGCTTGTTGTCCACGCCGCGAGATGCGGTACTTCCTTGCTCCAATTTCGTAAATATTTCGTGGACAGCTTTCTTCGTAGTCGAGATTTCTGGAGGCTTAGGCTCCGGTTTCTTTACTTCCTGAAAGGTAGTGGATCTTTCGTAGTTCTTCGTCAATTTTCCAACCTTCACCTCGTGACCATCGACGTCGTCCACTAATTTGATCATCTCTTTCGGTCCTTTCGGTGTCGTTTCCGTTTCCTTGGTCATTGATTCGAAGAAACTCAACGCGTCTTTCTTAGCTATAGTCGATGTTTCGATATTTTCGTTCTCTATTTTCGTTTCCTCGATCATCGTAGTTTTCGGCTCGCCGCTCTTCTTTCCAACTTCCTCGCGAATGATCTCTTTCACCACCGTTTTCTCTTCTTTCCTTGGCTCTGTCACGCTCGGTGTCTTGTGCTCTAATTTCATGTGGAATTTCTGTTCCGATTTAGTTTCCATCTGACGAGATTCGAGGGTCGACGAGATAGTTTCGGAGCGGCTCATCTTGGATTCCGGTTCCTCGATTTTTTCGATGGTTTTGGTCGTTTGTGAACTGGATGTTACGATTGGGGTTGTTTTGAACGTCGGAATTGGCTGAATCGTCGTCGTTGATATACGCTCGCTTGACTGTTGCTTGCTAGAAGGAACCTCGCCCTTCTTTTCGTCGGACTAAATACGAATACATGACTTTATGCTTTGTATTGTGCTTAATGAACATCAAAATTGTTATTGTGTACCTTGTGAGTTCTATCGCTTCTAGATTTTATTAATATTTTTGATACATGTAAGTCGAAGATTAGACCTTCTATTGGGAAGTTAAGAATGATTATCGGGGCGTTTGGAAATTTTATAAAAAGATTTAAATTTATTTTTTGGAGGTTGCTTATTATTAAAACTGGTTGATAAGAGGGTAGTTAATAATTGTAAGAAAACATGATTACCTGAACGACTTTCTTGTCATGCACGTTCTCGTAGACGACTGTTTTATGAACCTCGACCATCGTGTCGGGCGTTGGCTCGAAAACAGCGAAATCAGCTATGCTTTGGGCTTCGCCGCCAGCGTTTGTTGCTCGAACCATGTATTTTCCAGCGTGCTCTTTCTCAGCTGCAAATATATGATTAATATTTTTAAATGATCTTCTGTGTAGAATGATTCTCCATAAAAAAATGAAATACAGTATTTTTTTGACAAGTAGCGATGGAACGTTTAACAAGTTGTTAATAGATATGGTAAGAAAAAAAGAAAACAACAAAAAAAAAAATCTTTTTCGATAAGAAAAGGATTCTTCATAAAAAAAGACAATAATAGAGTAAATTCTTAAATAGATAAGTAAAGATGGGATGTTTAATAGATTGTTATTTTAAATACCTTTGTCGATAAGTAGCATGTAACAATTTCCTTGCTGCTTGATTCTCAGTTCAGGTGGACGTTCTTTGATTGGTACGTCGTCCTTGAACCAAGTAACCGTTGGTTCTGGTGTTCCTGTGATTTCTACTTCCATGTTAACGCGATCTCCACGTTTCACAACTTGTGCTTGCAGTCTTCTGCCAAACACCGGCGGGAATATCGTTTCTGAAATTCATTTTAAAACACTCAAATGAATAAAAAATTAAGGATTCGAATTCTGGTATCAATTTTAAATTAACTCTAAGAAATATAAAAATATTCAGTTATAGAAAATTTGTAATTATATCAAATGCTCTGTTTTAATTTTCTGAATTAATAAGTAACGAGGAAATATAGTTCATAAATTTTCAAATAAAATTATCTTTAATTAAAACACAATAATCGTTTTGTGTCTTACTTTTCACGACAAGATCGGCTGTGCTACTGGCAGAACCGACTTCGTTGCTCGCCGTGCAGGTATATCGGCCCGCGTCCTTAACGTTTACGTTCTTCAGCTCCAAACGAACGTGATTGTGTGCATAAGTGATCGTCATTCCTTCTTTCGTTTTCAATTCTTGCCCGTTCTTCGACCAGTTGATTGACGGCTGAGGGAATCCTGCGCAAGATTTACGAAACAATTACGAGAAGCGATAAAATGGTAAAATAAAATTCGCTATTTTGTCATTAAAGACTTGCGTGAAATATAGCTTTGGCAATGGTACAATTGAACGTGTAAAAATGATTAGTAACTAATAGTTGTACGTTTTAATAAGACTACAATGTTCTGTTTGCCAAAATCTAGTGTCGAGCGTCTCT
>SMSQ01013438.1:19712-40742 GCA_019453375.1 Ctenoplectra terminalis | reverse complement strand
CACGGATATACACAGAGACCTATGTTACACATTTTACAGCAATAATGCGTTTGAAAATAACTATTATGCTTTGATTTACTCAAACTGTAAGTCAGTGTGAAATTTCAATGGATAACTGTAGTCACCATTAGTATTTCAGCTTCAGACGTTGGATGACTATCGTCGCCGTTAGAACCGAAAGGGTTAATCAATTTTGTCAACCTTTCGTTACACAATTTTCTTAATTAAAAAAAAAGAAAGAAAAAGTACATGAATTCTCACAAATGGTAATAAAAAATTAGCAATTATATAATTTGTTCTCTTTAACCCTCTGTAGTCGAAATTCTATTTGGTTATGGAAAAGAATTAAAATTATAGTTTCTCGCTTTGATTTGAAAAATTTTTAACCACTAGTTGTTACAAACAGGCTGTCTAATATCAGAATAGAAGTACGATAATAAAATTGAATACTGCAGTGACAAGTAAATGAAATGAAATCTAAAAAATATAAATACAGGAGTATGTAATTTTCAAAGTTACATACTCGTGTATTTATATTTTTAGCGTGAAAAATTATTTTAATATTTAACTCCTCGATGCATCGTGTTGAAAACGTATTGCTTATTTTAAATTGTTTGTGTTCTAATTGACATTTGGAGCGATTTGATTAATTTACAATTAGCTGAACGTATCTTGTACTTTGTAATTTGTAAATATTTTTAAAATACTTGTAAATTTGTACATAAAATCAAGTTTAAAAAATATAAATACACGGGTATCTAATTTTCAAAGTTACATACTCGTGTATTTATATTTTCTAGATTTTATTTCATTTAACTTCGAACTTCATGTAACTTTCATGTAACTTTGAAAATTACATACTCGTGTATTTATATTTTTTAAATTTGATTTCACTTAACTTTGAATTTCATGTAACTTTCATGTAACTTTGAAAATTACATACTCGTGTATTTATATTTTTTAAATTTGATTTTATTTACAAATTTACAAGTATNTAAAATACTTGTAAATTTGTACATAAAATCAAGTTTAAAAAATATAAATACACGGGTATCTAATTTTCAAAGTTACATACTCGTGTATTTATATTTTCTAGATTTTATTTCATTTAACTTCGAACTTCATGTAACTTTCATGTAACTTTGAAAATTACATACTCGTGTATTTATATTTTTTAAATTTGATTTCACTTAACTTTGAATTTCATGTAACTTTCATGTAACTTTGAAAATTACATACTCGTGTATTTATATTTTTTAAATTTGATTTTATTTACAAATTTACAAGTATTTTACAAGTATTTACAAATTACAAAGTACAAGATACGTTCAGCTAATTGTAAATTAATCAAATCGCTCCAAATGTTAATTACGATACAAACAATTTAAAATAAGCGATACTTTTGCAACACGATGCAACGAGGAGTTAAATATTAAAATAATTTTTCACGCTAAAACGAAAACCACCGATGTGTTCGTTATAAAGTGCACCTTTCGCCGAAAGGATTTTAAACGTTAAAATTTCTAAATCTATTGAAAGATCAGCAACAAGTTTAATGGTCTCATTCGACGACACAAAATTATATATAAAATAAGTTCGCCGTGATTGCATATTGTCGCGATAAATTATCGGCGGTACGTTATGAAGGTTATTTTATTGGAATTATGCAAGAAAAGCATCAGCTGTATGAAAACTCATTTAACGTGTCGTATAATTTTGCGTGGCGCATAATGCAAATGTTATTGCGGTTTTTGTACAATAATTGTAACAGATATTAATCATAGATGTTCGTTAAATGGTAGCATCCTTCTCATTTATTTATTTATTTATTCTTTTTTTTTTCATGGTAACATTAGTGCTCGTAAAACAGATATAAATTTTCCTGCAAACGTTTAAAATCCACTGAAAGGACAATAAATGAGCGCTCTAAAAATTATACGACAATGGGCGGCCGTGTTTCATGTTCACAGCTTTATTTTCTATTATGTAGTTATGTTTTGTTAAAACACGTGTAATTTATAACCGTTACCAATATCAGACCGGTTGAAAACAGATTAATTTCTCCGCACACGGGTAATAAAGTAGTAATAAATAACTGCTTTACGCTGGTTTATGTGATTATGTAATTAAAAGTCGTACGTAAATTAAATGTTTAATACCCTGTTGATTTTAATACGCGAAGAAATAGAATTTAGTGCTAATGTAAAATTATTAGCCATGAAGATAATTACCAGTGTTGGTTACTATAATAATAACGTATTAAACTAGTAATATTAGACATGATAATCGTATTTCATTTTTATTCGTTATTAATGTAAATTACATGCGTTTGTTTTCGACCAATGTTCACTGTGTATGCTTAGATAACAAGTGTTTGCTCTATTCGCAACTGTTATTTAATAACCGTGTGAAATATTAACGATTTTATGCCCGAGGCATGTTTTATTGTTTTATTTATTTTAATGCAAAAGGTTATTACAGTAAAAAGAACAGCACTTTTGTAATAATTTATATTTCATGAAGTAGAGAGATCTTTATTTAACTCAATTAATTTATTGATACGGAGATGTGTGAATGCTTTATTAAAATGTATGTGATGTAGAAGGGTGCGCTGAAGGTTACGAAAGGATTTGAAATCGTAATAACTTTGTCCATTGAATAGTTATTTTTGTTTAATTTTTATGTAGTAACGTTTATGGAATGGAAATATTTTTTAGTTGGTTTTTGGAAGGAATCTGAATTGACAAGTTCATTTTTTTGGTTTGAAAATGGAAATGAACTTAGCTACTCGGATTAGTTTGTGAATAAGATAAATTTTTCTACCAGATTTGTCTGAAAATCATTTTTTTTCTCGAGGCTATCTCAATAATCGTGCGTTTATCAATAAGTTTTAGTAAATATTGCGGCTAAAACAAAATGTTAACAGACGTTATGGAAAATGTTATAGAAAGAACCTGTTTTTGCAAAGCAGAGAAAGGGGGTCACTTATGTGACAATATTTTATGAAATTAATTGTCAAATAATTCTATTTTAGAAACATTGTTTCGTAAAGAATTGAATAAAAATAATTGCTAAATAAAAAATTTGCATTACAGAAATGTATTGCGTATATTATACAAATGTTTAAAAAGTAGAATGAAACTGATCTTAAAACGTTATGAAAAAAATTTAAATAGATATTAAATGTTAAAGATAGTAATTATTTTATCGTTCATTTTTGATCATTTTTTTAATAAATATTTTGTCATACATTTGTAATAATTTTTTAAGAATCATTTTATCCTTCTCTTTTGATAATTTTTTAATAATTATTTTGTCCTTCATTTTTGATAATTTTTTAATAATTATTTTATCGTTCACTTTCGATAATTTTTTAATGATTATTTTATCGTTCATTTTTGATAATTTCTTCAATAATTATTTTATCCTTCATTTTTCTATAATTTTTTTAATAATTGTTTTATCCTTCACTTTTGATAATTTTTTAATGATTACTTTATCTTTAATTTCTTATAATTTTTTCAATAATTATTTTATTGTTCATTTTTGATAATTTCTTCAATAATTATTTTATCGTTCATTTTTTATAATTTTTTAATAATTATTTTATCCTTCATTTTTGACAGTTTGTTAATAATTATTTTATCCTTTATTTTTAATAATTTCTTGAATAATTATTTTATCCTTCATTTTTGATAGTTTGTTAATAATTATTTTATCCTTTATTTTTGATAATTTCTTGAATAATTATTTTATCCTTCATTTTTGACAGTTTGTTAATAATTATTTTATTCTATTGTGTATTTTTCGTGTTTTAAAAACGTTTAATGCACATGCATTCACTAAAATAATTTCAAATCAATCCAACAAACCACCCAGATGGAAATAACAGGTTCACCAATGTTTCAGAGGCGACGTCATGAAGTAGGAAACGCCACTGAGAAAGTTTGTTTCAAGTCAGCTTCGTTGAAACGTAACGTAAAATACTAGAGGGTTGGAGGAGTACTTAATTGATTTTATCAGACTTCCAAAGCTTTTGCGCTAGCTGACGTGAGAAACGGAAACGTTTATAAGCAATTAAGTAAGTGATTTCGTGAAACTGTATAGCTTTCAAATTAATTATTGGAATAAGAATGTCACGAAATTGAAATGGTTTTTAAAAACACAAAAATATTTAATTAAACGAATTATTTTCTTCAATGAACGTTTAACATACCATTTATATATTACAATTAATTGCTAACATTTTTCCATCAAAATATTAAATAATAATAAATACAAGATCTCTCATCTTCGATCAAAAATTTTCGTTACCCAATTAATTGTTATTTATTCGTCTCGCTATTCGTACAGCGTTCGAATAATTATTTTAACAAATTTTTCATATAATTACAGCGCAAACAAAATTTTTATTCACTGTAATATTAATAATTACACACGTACCGATAATTAATAACTTACTCGACACTTGGTTTAACGCGATCCAATGTTATTTGGTTAATTGGGCGAATATTTAATGAGCTCGTGTAACATATACATTAAAGTTCTGTTAATTTCTAAAGAAAACGTCAAACTTTGAAATTTCTGATGGTAAAATAAAAAACTGCAGAACTCTTATTTTTAACGATGAAATGAAATTTATACATCTTAAGATTGATTAACGTTTTAAAATAAAAGTGGTGTAAATAAAATGAAATTTTAAAAATAAAACAAACGCGAACCGTACCTAATTTTCTAATTGGAAATGTTATCCAGCTTTCATGAATACGAAACTGACGTTGATCAATGTTACTGTGTGTTAAATTTCATGGTGATTTTATCTATACCCGTGCAAACTTAACACCCGACTGCCGGTAATTCATAATTAACGTCAAAACTGTTCTCCATTATACGTTTAATGTATTATTTATATAAATAATTTATGTTTTTATGGATAAAACGTAATTAATAAAATTTTCCAAGTAACACGCAATATAATTTCTAATAATCGTATATGCATAAATTCGCAGATTTAAGTCATTTTGAAAGGAAAATCAAACGTGAAAGTTGAAAAAAAAAATTTATTTTACATTTGCAATTTACATTTATTGTCGAGAGAACATATTAAAGCTTAACACTTGAAAATGCAAAAAGATATTGAATACCAAAGTTATTTCATTTAATTGTAGTTAATTTAATAGAATGTTCAAATATTTATTTAAATTATTAGTTACAGAGATTTCAATATCAATGTCGATTTTTAAACTGAATTATATATTTTTATTGTGTTTTGAAATTAATTCTATATCTATGAAGAGTACGTTTGAATAATAATTTAATTTATCGGATATCTTTATGAATATTGCCGATAAACGTTAAGTTTGTTTACTGTTTTTTAACATATTATCTACGAGACGATAAATACTATAATCGATCCACGTATGCTTTTGTTTAAACTTGACATTTGTCGCCGATATTTATAAAAATATCCTATAAATTATTATTCCAACATATTATTCGTACACGCCCTTGAATTCGTCTTAAAATGCATAAACCAATGGCAATAAACATATAGAATTTCATTACAAAAAAAGAGAGTTACACTAACATTGAAATTTCCTCCGATAATAATTAAAAAAAGAAAGAATTAAAATATTCTATTCAACATACTGATCAATAACAAAAATACATAAATCCATTTCGAGTATAAATATTTACATGTAATCAAAATCCGCCATTTTATAGCGCCGTTGCGTATTTTAGTTAACAAAGAACCGTTCCTTACATGAAATTCATAAAAGTGACAAACACATCTGATGAGATCCAGAGATGGATACGGTATGGATAAGAAAATTATACTAATATCAACAAAATTTATACTTGAAATGAATCCTCCAAAAATGCTAAAAATGCATAATATAGGAAAAAGTGTTCTAAACATAATATAACTCCGATAATAGATAACTATATGAAACGTTATCTCATAAACAATCATACAAACATGAACACAAATATTTAGGCGTAGCAAAAATCCGTCATTTCATATACACCAACCTAATACTTACTGTGGCGGGATCGGCGCCGTTGCATATTTTAGTTAACAAAGAACCTTTCCGTACATGAAATTCATAAAAGTGACAAACACACGTGATGAGATCCAGAGATGGATACGGTATGGATAAGAAAATTATACTAATATCAACAAAATTTACACTTGGAATAAATCTCCAAAAAATGCTTAAAATGCGTAATATAGGAAAAAGTGTTTTAAACATAATATGACTCCGATAATAGATAACTATATGAAACGTTATCTCATAAAAAATTATGCAAACATGAACACAAATATTTAGACGTATCAAAAGCTGTCATTTCATGTGCACCAACCTAATACTTACTGTGGCGGGATCGGCGCCGTTGCATATTTTAGTTAACAAAGAACCTTTCCGTACATGAAATTCATAAAAGTGACAAACACACGTGATGAGATCCAGAGATGGATACGGTATGGATAAGAAAATTATACTAACATCAACACAATTTATACTTGGAATAAATCTCCAAAAAATGCTTAAAATGCGTAATATAGGAAAAAGTGTTCTAAACATAATATAACTCCGATAATAGACAACTATATGAAACGTTATCTCATAAACAATCATACAAACATGAACACAAATATTTAGACGTATCAAAAATCCGTCATTTCATGTGCACCAACCTAATACTTACTGTGGCGGGATCGGCGCCGTTGCATATTTTAGTTAACAAAGAACCTTTCCGTACATGAAATTCATAAAAGTGACAAACACACGTGATGAGATCCAGAGATGGATACGGTATGGATAAGAAAATTATACTAACATCAACACAATTTATACTTGGAATAAATCTCCAAAAAATGCTTAAAATGCGTAATATAGGAAAAAGTGTTCTAAACATAATATAACTCCGATAATAGACAACTATATGAAACGTTATCTCATAAACAATCATACAAACATGAACACAAATATTTAGACGTATCAAAAATCCGTCATTTCATGTGCACCAACCTAATACTTACTGTGGCGGGATCGGCGCCGTTGCATATTTTAGTTAACAAAGAACCTTTCCGNTTCTAAACATAATATAACTCCGATAATAGACAACTATATGAAACGTTATCTCATAAACAATCATACAAACATGAACACAAATATTTAGACGTATCAAAAATCCGTCATTTCATGTGCACCAACCCAATAGATCGGACAGTCTTCGAATACCGAAGTCGCCACGCATGCCCGACGAATACCATCCGATCGCGTTAATCGTCACAATTTGTGATGATACGTCGCGCATTACAACGAACCGGATTGGCGGAACGTTCGGAGTTTCGAATCCAGTTTACGCAGATTATCCCGGCGGAATTGTCGATCTACGCTCTCAGCTGAGCCCAGAATCGCTTTGAAACGGAAACGAGGATTTACGTGAGTACACTTGATCGAATTTGCCCGGCGTCTTCGACTGTGCTTCCTCGAGGAACGTTATTTAACAGGTATCGCTTCCTTGAAACTCAGCCCACACCTCGGTGCTTGCTTTCTCCCCAGTCATCCCCAGGATCAGGCCAGCAACTTTTAGCGAGGCAGCCAGTATCGATCCTTCTCCGGTCTCCAGGCGAAGTTTGACACTGTAAACCGGTTTAGCGAAAAATGGCTTAACTTGGAGTGGCCCCGACCCATAACGCTTCCTCCAGGGCCATTATACTACGTTAGGCAGAATTGATTGTGATTTACCGCGACGGGGGTGCGCGTTGTTTGATCTTGTAATTGAGTCGCCACCCCTGCTGTTGTCTGGAAAGAAAGAATGTCCGGTATGGTATTTCAAGACCGGTGAACAACTCGATACGAGAAGGCTGCTCGGTGGACGCTTAACGACGGTAACTTTTCAACGTTCGTGTTGCTCTTGTTGGATAGAACGTGGATGCCTCCGGTAAGACGATATCGTAGCATAAGTATAGTGACTTTCAGATAAATATCGTTTTTTTCATCCGAAGTCGAGAAACTGGCTCGAAATGATGGGTTGACTGGGCGATCGCGTATTTTTCTCTCATCGTAATGATCGCGATGCGGTGTTTAGAAAATGCGAACCGTGGAACATTACCGTGCGCTTTTTTCTAAGTTTGCTGTACGCGAGGACGATAAGCTTTTGATGTTGCTAAATTGGAGGATGCGTGCGTGTAAAAATACGCGGATCGGAGAACGTACGCGTAAATATGAGTGTGGATAGATTTGATGAATATATTGCGATCGAGGATGCGTGTGTAAATATAAGTTACGGGTGTGGTTAAGAAATGCGTAAATGGTATGTGTACAGGGTGTTCGGTAGGTGGTGGGCGAAGAAGGGTTGATTCTATTAGGTCGTCTNTTGTGATGATACGTCGCGCATTACAACGAACCGGATTGGCGGAACGTTCGGAGTTTCGAATCCAGTTTACGCAGATTATCCCGGCGGAATTGTCGATCTACGCTCTCAGCTGAGCCCAGAATCGCTTTGAAACGGAAACGAGGATTTACGTGAGTACACTTGATCGAATTTGCCCGGCGTCTTCGACTGTGCTTCCTCGAGGAACGTTATTTAACAGGTATCGCTTCCTTGAAACTCAGCCCACACCTCGGTGCTTGCTTTCTCCCCAGTCATCCCCAGGATCAGGCCAGCAACTTTTAGCGAGGCAGCCAGTATCGATCCTTCTCCGGTCTCCAGGCGAAGTTTGACACTGTAAACCGGTTTAGCGAAAAATGGCTTAACTTGGAGTGGCCCCGACCCATAACGCTTCCTCCAGGGCCATTATACTACGTTAGGCAGAATTGATTGTGATTTACCGCGACGGGGGTGCGCGTTGTTTGATCTTGTAATTGAGTCGCCACCCCTGCTGTTGTCTGGAAAGAAAGAATGTCCGGTATGGTATTTCAAGACCGGTGAACAACTCGATACGAGAAGGCTGCTCGGTGGACGCTTAACGACGGTAACTTTTCAACGTTCGTGTTGCTCTTGTTGGATAGAACGTGGATGCCTCCGGTAAGACGATATCGTAGCATAAGTATAGTGACTTTCAGATAAATATCGTTTTTTTCATCCGAAGTCGAGAAACTGGCTCGAAATGATGGGTTGACTGGGCGATCGCGTATTTTTCTCTCATCGTAATGATCGCGATGCGGTGTTTAGAAAATGCGAACCGTGGAACATTACCGTGCGCTTTTTTCTAAGTTTGCTGTACGCGAGGACGATAAGCTTTTGATGTTGCTAAATTGGAGGATGCGTGCGTGTAAAAATACGCGGATCGGAGAACGTACGCGTAAATATGAGTGTGGATAGATTTGATGAATATATTGCGATCGAGGATGCGTGTGTAAATATAAGTTACGGGTGTGGTTAAGAAATGCGTAAATGGTATGTGTACAGGGTGTTCGGTAGGTGGTGGGCGAAGAAGGGTTGATTCTATTAGGTCGTCTGATAATGTTCCTTGAAGATAGTTTTCAGTGTGCGATATTAATATTTGCATTCATTTTTAGTCACGAGTGTGTTGACCATTGTTTTCTATGATTTTTTTATTAGTAGATGGCGTCAGTAGATTTGTTAAATTAAATCTGGTTATTTTTGGGACAGAGGGTGTAGGTAATACACGTGTAATATGGTTAATTAAGTTGCTAAAAAATTCCGTGTTATGCGAATTCGTTATACACGAAACATTGAATAAAGAAGAAAAAAACAGGGTTAGGATTCAGAAACTAACAAAATTAAACTATTTTCTTTTTAGAATTAAGGGAAATATGTGTATTAAAATAATCAATAATTCATGAATTTTTATTTTTGAATTGCTTGTTTTAAGTCGCATCAATCACTGACTTGGGTTATTAGTGACTCACAAGAGACATGATTTATTAGGTCATCTCATAAATAATGTCGTTCCTTGACGCTAATTTTCACTGTACGATATTAATATGTGCATTCATTTTTAATCATGACTGTATTGGCCATTATTTTCTACAATTTTTTCTTATCTGTCAAGTAGTTTCTGGATTCCTTCTTAGAAAAATTTGGGATTCTTTTAGCTAAAAATTATCTTCATTGCTTATTTTAAGTGTCAATTATTGTAGAATTTTTGTGGTCGATTAAAAAATGTTAGAATAATTGTACTAAGTAGTATTGGTTGTGGCGTGAGTTTCTAATTTTAATTTTTAATTTTTTAAACGCTATAGCACACACGGCAAAGCGGACCTTAGAAAAAATTAAAAACATCCACCATTTTTTTTTAAATAATCCATCAAATTACTTGGAAAAAATTAAAAATATACAACATTTTTTTGAAAAATAAAGAATCATATTATTTAACAAACGGGAAAAGATCATAAAAAGCAATGGTCGATATATCGATGACTAAAAATAAATGTACGTTTTAATCTTTCGTAATAAAAATTACTGTCGAGGAACGACACTACTTATGGATTAATCTAATACTTGAAAGTATAGAATAAAATTTTTTCACATTACAGTTTGTTTCCGAGGAAATCTATTAATCTAGTTAATAATTTATTAAACTTCGGTATGATTGATTAGTAAAATGAATAGCAATTGAATTTAAATGCATTAATTATGAAGATATGTGCTTGCCAAATTGATTTTAATGAGATTCTGAAAGTAATTAAGGTCTAAAATGAAATTAGAAGTGTTAGACTAATTCGATGCTAATAAAGTGAATTAAAAGAGTATTGGCTTTTAAGTATGTGTACGCGGTAAATATTTAAATGGAAAGAGTTGCCTTGTGCATACACTGCCATTTGTAGTTTTACGAGCATCGTTTTATGGTTTTTACCTTGAAGTATCAGAAGGGGAAGGTTTGCTTCCTGTATATTACAATGAACCATCTGAGAACGAAATGCAAACAAAATTTCCTTGAATAAACTACTTAATCTGTAATTTTGTTAAGTAATTATATAGAAATCATAAAATTGTACAAGTTACTCTAAAATTATAGAATGCACGTAAATATGCATATTAAAGGAAAATATGAATTTTGTATTTTTCTTTTTTAAATAACGTTCATGTAAATAATTCAAATAAAACATACAGTTTTCAAAAATTACTATTAAGACACGCATGTCCTACATAAATTACTAATGGAACATTGTGTAGCGTCCCATGAGTAGAATTGAAAATGTAAAAGTAGAAAAATATTTTTAAATCGAACAGCAAGTTTAAAATTAGAAATATTTAATTCTTAATGAAAGGTTAAATCGAGACTCGAAATTCATGACTATACCACAGGTTCTTTTAATTTAAAATTTTTGTAATGTTCCTTGAGTAGAACCAAAAATGTAAAAGTGCAAAAATATTTTTAATTGGAAAAGTAAGTTTAAAATTAAAAAAATTTAATTATTGAAGAAAAAGTTAATTTAAGATTTGAAATTCATAGCTATACTATAGGTTTCTTTAGTTTTAATTCTTTTTTAACGTTGCTTAAGAAGAATTGAAAATGTACAAGTAGAAAAATATTTTTAATTGGAACAGTAAGTTTAAAATTAAAAATATTTAATTCTTGATGAAAGGTTAAATCAAGATTCGAAATTCATGACTGTACCATAGGTTCCTTCAATTTTTATTTTTTTTTAATGTTTCTTAACAAGAATTGAAAATGTACAAGTAGAAAAATATTTTTAATTGGAAAAGTAAATTTAAAATTAAGAATATTTAATTCTTGAAGAAAGAGTTAACTTAAGATTTGAAATTCATGGCTATATCACAGGTTTCTTTAGTTTTAATTCTTTTTTAATGTTGCTTAAGAAGAATTGAAAATGTACAAGTAGAAAAATATTTTTAATTGGAACAGTAAGTTTAAAATTAAAAAAATTTAATTCTTGAAGAAAGAGTTAACTTAAGATTTGAAATTCATAACTATACCACAGGTTTCTTTAATTTTTATTTTTTTTTAACGTTCCTTGGGTATAATTGAAAATGTAAAATTAAAAAAATATTTTTTACCAACAAAAGTATCAGTAATTTCAAAACTATTTAATTAGAACAGCAAGTTCAAAACCAGAGCTATTTAATTCTTGATGAGAGGATTAAACCAAGACTCGAAATTCACGAGTACACCACAGGTTCTTTTAATTTTAAGTCAAACAAACCGAATTGAATTATTTAAAGCTAAAGATTAAAGCGAATATATGTATGAGTCTTCTCGACAGTGAACCCACAATGTTTTTCAACCTTCGCACCAAAGCTTTTTAACCAAGCATTCCGCTTTTGAAAACGTTGTGCAGTTTCCCTAGCCCTATCGAAAAGATAAATCGACCTTGCACCACGTGTAACGGGAAATGTTACGTTTCCTTGACATTTGATGGATACGAATGGCTGTAATTTCAATCTTGAACGCTGCTGCCATGGAAGGTTATCCTGAAATTATTCCATGAAATAAGGGAATAACCGACGCGATGAAACGCGATTTAACATTCAACGATCTACCCTTGATTGATTCATCATTTTATGTAATTATAATCGGAGCAAGCAACCGTGATACGTTTGCAATTAAGGAGGAAAAATTAGTTGTTACTCGACGTAGAATTTATACATTTCTAACGCTTTGATTCGGTATATCAAATTTGTTTTCCAATAAAAACGTCACATTCAATAAACGAGCAGATTTTATAATCAGCGCGGTAAATAATAACAGTTGAAACATTAACAGAAGTATTTTCTATAGAATAGATATATAAAATCTTTTTGCAGTCTGTATCGTAACTATGTTACAGAGATTATAACAAATTTATTTTTGAGTAATAGGAACGAACAAATTTTTAGAATTTTCTACATTCTAACGCTTAAATTTTTTTTAGATACGTTTGTAATGTAACATTTTTTAATTTTATAAAATAGGGTGGAGCAATAAAAATTATCTCCTTTGGAATCATGAAAGTGGGAATAAATTTTCTAGTACAAGTTGTTTAATATATTTTACAAGAAAAATTATTGAGACTCTTTTTATACTAAATAACTTTTGTTTGAGAAATTTTTCTCTTACCTCTATAATTGTAGAGACAAATTTTTGAGTAAAAGTAATTTAGTATATTCAATAACGAAAATTATTAAAATCGTATGATAGCCCTGTTTATACCAAATAACTTTCATTCAAGAAACTTTTCCCTTACCTCAATTACAGAAGAAACATTTTTAAGAGATAAAGAAAAATTATTAAAATTGTAATTGAAAACCCTTTTTACATCAAATAACTTATATTTGTATTTATCTCTTACCTCTATAATTGCAGAGAAAAAATTTGTCAGTAAAAGCAATTTAGTTTATTCAATAACAAAAATTGTTAAAATCGTATAACCCTTTTTACACCAAATAACTTTTATTCAAGAAACTTTTCCCTTACCTCAATTGCAGAGGAAACATTTTTAAGAAATAATGAAAAATAATCAGAATTGTATGAAAACTCTTTTTACACCAAATAACTTATATTTGAAAAATTTATGTTACCTCTATAATTGCAGAGAAAAAGTTTTTCGGTAAAAGTAATTTAGTATATTCAATAACAAAAATGATTAAAATCGTATGATAACCCTTTTTACACCAAACAACTTATATTTGAAAACTTGTTCTCCATAATTGCAGAGAGAAAAAAAATGTCAGCAAAATAAGTTTCATTTCCAATTTCAATCGCAGACATATCCAAGGTGACAATTTTTACTCTATACCCTATAAATATTTATATTTGCTTCTTATAATTTTTCCATAATATTCCACGCGAGTAAAGTAATTAAGGCGAAAGTATGTGGGGTTTAGAATATTAATTACCGCATTTTCCGCGTAATGGAATTCTAAATAATTTTGATTGATGAATGGCTACCCGGGGTGATGAATTTTCCTGCTGAATCGGGAACCGTGTCAATCCTTCAAGATTGTTACGTAGAAGGTTAGAATCGTACGGACAAAATTCCGAATATCGATTTGTAATTTGGCACACTCGTCTCAGTGACAGGTGGATATTTCATCGATATCTGAGAGCAAGATATTAGCTCTGATTATGGTCGATTGTTCTGCACGTGAATTTATACGGATTTACGTTCTTCGTGTTTGCGAACACGCTGGATTTACTGAAACTGTGATCGTGAAAGTTCATCGGGGTCTCTATTAAAACTACGGGGACAGACATTTGTATTCGTCTACACCAAACTATTGTTATACCCTTTCTCGGTCCGGCAAATCGATAACTGTTCGCTCCATTGACTTGGTTCAATGGTCGTGTATGAAAAAGATCGAGGAAGAACGTTCGCTGGCAATAAATAACGTGGATCCCAAATTTATCATCTCGCTCAATTGACTTTTACGAGGTAAGAAACGCTCCGAGCCATAAAGATTAATCGTAAGTGTTAATTAAGTTCTATCGTCGCGAAGAGGTTTCGATAAATTAGAAAAATTAGAGGCTAAAATTTTATTGGTGATTAAATTGTGGATTTTGAAGAGAATTTATACTTGTACGAATATAATTAATATGTTTGATGGTATTAGGGTCAGCCCATAAATAATTTCGTTCCTCGACGCTAATTTTCACTGTACGATATTAATATTCGCATTAATTTTTAATCACGACTGTATTGACCATTGTTTTCTATGATTTTTTTCTTACCTATCAAGTAAATAGTTTCTGGATTCCTTCGAAAAATTTTGTGAATTTAAAATAAAAAGTTAACTTTCTGAATTTTTACTATTATTTTTTCACTGTCTCCCTCGCATTCCATATTTTTCTTATGTAGCTTTCATTTTGATTTCCTCGATAAGAAATAGTATACAGGTAGCCCTTAAGAAATGCGTAAATGGTATGTGTACAGGGTGTTCGGTAGGTGGTGGGCGAAAAAGGGTTGATTCTATTAGGTCGTCCGATAATGTTCCTTGAAGATAGTTTTCAGTGTGTGATATTAATATTTGCATTCATTTTTAGTCACGACTGTATTGACCATTCTTTTCTACGATTTTTTTCATTATAGTGTCACTAGATTTGTTAAACTAAATCCGGTTATTTTTGGGCCAGAGGGTGTAGGTAATACAGGTGTAATATGGTTAATTGGGTTGTTAAAAAATTCCGTGTTATGCGAATTCGTGATACACGAAAGATTGAATAAAAAAGAAAAAAACAGGGTTAGGATTCAGAAACTAACAAAATTAAACTATTTTCTTTTCAGAATTAAGGGAAATATGTGTATTAAAATAATCAATAATTCATGAATTTTTATTTTTGAATTGTTTGTTTTAAGTCGCATCAATCACTGACTTGGGTTATTAGTGACTCACAAGAGACCTGATTTATTAGGTCATCTCATAAATAATGTCGTTCCTTGACGCTAATTTTCACTGTACGATATTAATATTCGCATTAATTTTTAATCATGACTGTATTGACCATTGTTTTCTACGATTTTTTCTTATCTCAAGTAGTTTCTGGATTCCTTCTTCGAAAAATTTGGGATGCTTTGGGACGCTAAAAATCTTCTTCATTGCTTATTTTAAGTCCCAATTATTGTAGAATTTTTCTTGTCGATTAAAAAATGTTATAATAATTGGAATATGTTATAATAATTTTCACCGTACGATATTAATATTCGCATTAATTTTTAATCACGACTGTATTGACCATTGTTTTCTATGATTTTTTTCTTACCTATCGAGTAGTTTCTAGATTCCTTCGAAAAATTTTGTGAATTTATAACAAAAAGTTAACTTTCTGAATTTTTACTATTATTTTTTCACTGTCTCCCTCGCATTCCATATTTTTCTTATGTAGCTTTCATTTTGATTTCCTCGATAAGAAATACTATACAGGTAGCCCTCCTACAACACGTCATCTTATAACACGGTTTCGCTCTAACACGATAAGAAAATTGCAAAAACCTTTGCACAACACTGTACTTCTATAGCCGCGGCGAGGCTTGCCGTCTTAAAGATACAGTTTTTCGGAAAGTATTTCTTTTTATCTCCGTGGCCTGAAAACAAAAGTGTCTCACGCTTGTACATCCATTTATATTTTTAATAAGAATTAAGTTATTTATGTAGAATTAAAAAAAATATTTGTTTTTAATAAGTTTTCGGAAAGTAACCTCTCTTTTTGTACTGGCTCTGGATCTCATACAACACGGTTTCACACATCACGGAATTTTCTAGGAACCAATCTACCGTGTTATAGGAGGCTTACCTGTACCTAAATCGTTGATAGTTCTAGTGTTAAAAGAAAAACAAAAAATAAGCTGTATAATTAGTATTAGGTTGAGCTTAAAGTATTATGTTGTATTAGTATTAAAATACTAGGTTGTCCCGAAAGTTCATTTCACTATCTTCACGCAATGCTTTCGTCTAGCAATTTTTAAATAAATATTCGGCCTTATTTGTTAAACGAGAGATGGAGGAAAAAAATAGCGGAAAATTAATCCTGTATAAAATAATAATATATCGTAAAACATAAAATATTATGTATCCATTGCTTATTGATAAAACGAAAGAAACTTTTTGGACAACCTGATATATCTTTAGTTTATTTGAATATTTTTACGGGTTATGGGTTTCGTGTATTTTTGTGCTTTTAAATTCTTCATAAATGAGAAAGAATCCTCTGTCTATTTATAATAATCTCTGTCGCTTTTGCCTCTTAATTATGCATATCTGTTGAAAAAGAGACTTTTTGATTTCAAAGCTCAAGATGCACATAATCTATATTAACTCGTTATCTTCGTATTTACGTGGCCGTTGATTAATGGAAAGAGTAAACTCTAAATTATGCCGTTAATTAAAGACAAGTTAAACAGTTTATTTTTATAATGGAGCGGTAAATCAAATTTTTTTTCTGTCGGTGTATTTTTTTCTTTTTTCGCCGTCGTGAATTATAAGAAGTAATTTCTTAATGGAAAGCTTTGAAATATACATCACTATTTCAAAGTCTGATTTTGTATACACATACTGCTGTTTCTGCTCGGTTGAGCTTAAAGGTATGCTGGATATATTGTCTCAGCCAACAGATGGAACAATTCAATTTTAATGTAATGGTTTTCTTTAGACGTGTAATACCTAAAAATCGAAAATAATATTCCATTGTTACGAAATATCTTACTTTGATAATTAAAAATAAATAATTTATTTTCCACTTTCTTTGCACCGCTCAACACAAGTTTTTATATTTTTATGTAAACTGTATAATACGCTAAAAAATACGCTAAAAAAAATTAGTATCAATTAGTAAATATACAGTACTGTGCAAAAGTCTTAGACCACCTGGCAAAAAAAATATTTTGCTATCTTAGAAACGAATTTAAGATGGATTAATATTATTTTTATTTTGACGTTATTTCTTTCTTTTTTTTTTAAGAATTAGATTCACGAGATGTTAATTAGATTGAGAAATATTGATTAATTTAAAACAATCAATATCTTGTGTATTCTCTTTTTACTTTCGCTACACGACAGTTTTTTTTTTTTCTTTTTTTAGATAATTGTTGAACAAATTTTAAGAAACTCACTTTGCATTTCCTGCCATTCTGTTATCGACATCGTGTAAAAAGCTGCTTAGTTTTTTGAAACATGTAAATCTTCTGCACCTAATTTAAGTTTTGATCCAATATGGTATTACCTAGTCTAATGATCACTTTCGTTTTGCACTGGGACTGTATCCCAGTCATCCATCTGCTTTACACATGTCTGAAGTGAAATTTACTTCATTGGTTTCGTATTGAATCAACGTCAAATTGCGTGGTTGCTAATAACCCAGTCGGGTTGATGCAACTTTAAAAATAAAATAAAAAAAAAAATTTAAAAAGCTGATTTTTTCCTTTTTGGCTTTCTTCACATGTTTCCTTTATACTTTGCATACGCGTTCCATAATATTTTAATCAAGGCTCTGTTTGTTAAAGAATTTTTAAAAACTGTCACTGTTACGATTAAGATTGGCATTGTCAGAGAATTGTCAAAGTATTGAACAGGAAGAATTGTAAGAACTAGTATTGAACTGGAGATGAGATGAGATAAGAACATTGAACGTTGAATTAAAACTAGAACTGAAACTTGTGAACTATTGAATTGCGGAACTTGTACCAACTGAACTAAATATATCAATTATATTATTGTTATTATGTGTTGGCATCCTTGATTAAGGATGCCAACACTGGTTAAAGAGACACGTTCATAATATTCTAATAAATATTTATTACGTTTCTTATTTATTGGAATAAAAAAGCTAATTTGAATTCCTTTTCTAAATATACTTTTCGTTGTGTTAACATTCTGAACTTTTAAAATGTATGCAACAGTTTATGCAAAGCACAATTGAAAAGAATGCCACCCTCATCAACATCGGAAAAGATCTTCTGTACTCTTGGATCCCATCACACATAGGCATTAAAGGAAATGAACTAGCAGATTCAGCGGCCAAAGAAGCGAGCGTCTCCACATTTATAACACACCATGTACCTGTACCCTGCCAAGATCTTCAAAAACATTTCATCAAAATCACAAAGGAACTTTGGAAAACAAAAATTAGAAATCATCGAAACCTACCGCGCTACATCAAATTCGTGACAATATATACAGTCGCGTCGGAAAGTAAGTTAATGATCAGCGTCGCGCATAAAAATTGAAGAAATGAACGTGATAATATTCCTCCAAACATATCGTCGGCTGTTAGTATTAAAGATTTCAAATTTTGACTCGTCGATCCAAATAACCGACTCCCAAAACACAATTGGCTTCTTTAAGTATTGTGTTGCAAATTTTAACCGTTTCAATGCATTCTTTTTAGAAATTAATGGCTTTCTACGACACACGCGGCCATGAAACCCGCCATCTGATAACCGTTTCTTAATTTGATTAATCCCTATTGGGAGTTCTAAATTTTCTTTTATCTCCCTAATTGTAACTAATGGATTGCGTTTTACTTCCCGAACAATACGAGTGTCCTGACGCGCCGTCGTTTTGCGCTTTCTTCCTGTTCGCGGCATCGATTCAGCGAAACCCCTCTGTTCGATACGGTCACATATTTTTTAAATTCCAGCTTTAGAAAGCTTGAAGTCTTTCGCAATTGAAGATAAGGAATATCCTTCTTTTCTGCATTCAAGGATCCTTAATCTTTTTTCAGCCGATCGTTCTCCACTTCTTACCATGCTGAACAAAATATTACAGGTTATCGTTTCAGTTTTGGTTTCAAATATTAATAAAAGTTCCGTAAGTGTTTTAGCGACATCCAAAAAGAATTTAAGAGTAAATATTATAACAGTCGTCTGCTAAAAACGAAGAATTATGTGATCGTTAACTTACTTTCCGACGATGAAACGTGCTCCTTCAAAATTATTAACTCTATATCTTAGTGAATTATTTATAGAAACAAATGCCAACAATATTGGAGGACTGCTAACAATTGTTTTATCCAAAACTGTCATTATTTGCACAACCAACAGATGGCTTGTATTATTTATCAACACATAAGTAATTTTTCGCGAGCCGTTAACTTACTTACCGATGCGACTGTATAATATTAGTCCAGCAGCTTCTATGAATCGTAGAGACCAAGGAATTATAACTAGACTAAGGATAGGCCACACCAAAATTACACATGCTTTTCTGATAACCAAGTCCAATCCAACGATGTGTGATATATGCAACGTGCAAATCTCCGTTCAACGTATATTGGTTCAATGCCCCAAATATAGTATTAAAAGGGCACTATATAAGATTTCAAACATGGCAGACATGCTCCAGAATGCGGATGCACGCAGAAGAATCTTATCCTTCCTAAAAGATACTGATATTTACCACCAAATTTAAAACATGACGATACCACAGTCCCAAAGCAAATGTGGTCACTCATAACCAGTTATGGTGAATGTGACCTAAAGCATTCAATTAAAAAAAAAAAAAAAACATTCTTGATTTACAGACAATTAAATAAAACGAAACAAAAATTTTCGTTTTATAAGTTCTTTATTTTAGTTCAATATTACTGCCTATTATTTTAACTCGTATTCTGAATAAACCTGTCGTTATTAGTAAATAATTAATAATTTATTGATAATCGATAGTAAGAGCCTGGAGTCGAGATAGTCTCTGAGGGAACGTATCGTATATTGGCACGCAATTTCTCTAACTTAATTAATAACCACAACTATTATATACAATGCAGAATGAAATATTATTTAATTATACCTTGGCGCTTGCTTGATAAAGATTTTAATTAAAAATTTTTCAGAAAGCTGTAATTTTCTCTTTGAAAAGGAAAAAAAGAAAAAAATACTAATTAGTATCGTATTCGTTACAATGTATTAAATTTTAACGTTATTCAAGATTGACAAGATAAAGATAAAATTGACGCGTGGATAAAATTTTCAATACAATTACAACATAAAGTTTCCCGCTAGGTAATTTTAGATACTGACTTCGGAAATTTTAAGTACACCGTTCCATCGAAATGGATTAAGTTTGAAGCACTTCTAGTTTTAGTTCTAATAGTATTTGTATTACGTGTAGTATAAACTTCGATTGTGGGGTTTGTTGACTTATTGCTCCCGTTAATCTAAATAAACAAAAATTACAATGTAGACTCGGTTGAAGCGAGTTTCAAAATTAGACATTGATATTTTGTTGACTGTTTGAAATACGGAAAGTTTATACATTTAAAAGTTAATAATTTTGAAAATCCTTTTAATCGGGACTCGACTATATTTTCTATTTATTTAGATTAATGAGTTTTATATGTGTACAGAGATATGTAATGAGATTAATTAAGTCAAAAACACCCAACTGTGGGTAATTAGTCAACTTATTAGCCAATTTAACTCGAACCTAATCCTAACTATGGAGTTTGTTGACTTACAGCACACAATTTATCGAATATTTAGATACATTTCAAACTTTGTAGTTATACTAAATTGTATTATCGTAGACTTTTCATAGTTTTGAATAATCTGATGCTACAGGGCTGCGTTATATCGCCTCAGTTGTATTTTATTAGATTGGCTAAAAAATTCGTGCGGATTT
>SMSQ01013428.1:4055-26014 GCA_019453375.1 Ctenoplectra terminalis | reverse complement strand
AGATTTTAGGGAAACGAGGGAGTTTCGTTCCCTATCTTTGTTGTAGAATTCTGAGAAATTGAGAGAATTGTGGGATCTAGGAAAATATAAAAATCAGGGTGGGTATATCGGTAATAATTAATAGTAATTAAGTCTTAAAGAAACCACTCTGGAAAGTCACGAAAGGGGAAGAAATTAAAGTAAAACGAAATTAATCGTGAGTATTCTCGTGCACACTGGTATACGTATAAACGAAGGAATTACCCAAAGATATCATCGTTCGCGTGATCACGATGTCTAGAATTCATATCGATCGGTACTCTCCGAGTTTCGCCTGTTGCGCTCGAGCCAGAATCGATAACAGTTCGGTATCACCGCTTGCTGCCAGATCTCAATCAGCTATGCATCGTGACAACTATAGCAGAGGCCACGAGTATTGACCGCCCAAGGCCATTGAGGGGTGAACCTTTTGCTATGTCACTCGAAGACGGATAACGGACGTATCATAAGTCGCGATCATCGCCCTCGGTGGAACATCGAAATTGTGCGAGATAAATATTATTGCTGCGGAAAGAAAAATTAAAATACCATAGAATTCCACGTGAAACCGACAATGGTAAATTAACATAATCGGAAACATTGATCCGCTGGCCTACGTAGGGAACGCTTCCTTTTTCGAAGAATAAATAGCCTTTGACTAAGTAACGGTTCACGGATGTTGTTCCTCGGGAATTGCTTCCAAGCGATCGGTTAAGTATGCAAGACGCGACACAGCCCATGAATATTAACCGTTCGAGTCGATGGGACTCGATGCGGTGTTAATTGTTGGCGAAAAAATTCGATGGAATCGACCAATCAGTTTCATAAGCGGATATATCGGGCGGAAAATAGATGCTGTCGGGAGTGTTCACGGGCGAGTTGAAGCTTCCGGTTATCGAGTTTATTAACAAACAATGAACGAGCTTTCGCTCATTAGGTACGACGCAGCGGATTGTATCTTTAGAGAGGAGTCGTTGTGTTTGTTGCTTGTTAACAAATCCTAGGTGTCTTTTTAAAACGATAGAATTAGAGGCGCTACTCGAACCGGTTCTCATGGATATCCCAATATCGAATTTACCGATTAGGATCCGATTCTTTGGTCGGTAGATGGGTGCACGGATAATAGGATTACGATAAATCCAATAGGTCGGAGTGGTGCACTGTTTATTAGGAGAGAGCTGTAGCCAGGTGGAAACAGTTTGTGATATAAAGAAAGGGAAGAGGTTGGTGTATTATTTAAAATCGATAGAACGGAATAACAAAGTTCGTTCGAGCTTACACCAACTGGCCACACTCATTTTCATCCCTACGCAAAAATCGTTTTATTTCCACGCTCGATCCTATCGTCTCGTTCTAACCACCATTCGCTGGTACTTACACAGTTACCCTCCACCGACCGTACCATACCTGTATTCACGCACCCATAACCACGTAATCCGCTTACAAGAATACTAATCGTTCCCTCGCTCATCAATCGCGACTGCTCGAGATCCTCGGAATTAGCCATTCTCCCTATCCACTCGGTAGCTCCCATTGCAGAGTGGAGGTCGTCAAAGTTACCGTGTTCGAAAAACAATTTTTTCCGCTCCATTCTCAAGTCCCCTCGTTGCCTCGACGCACACAGGAGGTCAGGTAGCAGCGAACTCCACCCACGCTGGAAGGAAGGAAGAAGGAACGGCTCGTGGAGAGGCTCGTAAAGTTCTCTCCTCTGTGATGCACCGGCTCTCTTGCTTGTAGCGCTATAGTAGACACTCTCCTCTTCCTCCTCCTCCTCCTCCTCCTCCTGCTCTTACTCTTTCCGACACTGTATGGAGGTTCGGTGAAGGCGCACACGAGTGCTTTCCACGGTACGACGCCGACGGGAGCTATCGGCGAGGAAAGCACGTGCTGCACGCGAGCTTCCAACCGAACGTGAGGACGATTTTGCATGAAATATGCAGGTCCGTTTCTCTCTTCTGCGTCCATAGCCGTGCTTCTTTCCGTTTTTCTCGTCCCCCAGGCTTGGCCAAGACCAGCGAAGACTCTGTAGTATACTTCCACTCTATATATTCAGTTTGTCAGGTTCTCGTTTCCTCCTGGACAGTGGTTTCTCTCTATGAGTTTTCCTGTTCGTTTCTACGCGTAGCACGAGCCGCGTTCCGTTCCGGTTTCATTTATACCACCAACCATCTGTCTTTGTCTCCTTCCCTTTTTTTCCCCTTTTTCTTTTCTGTTTCTTTTCTTTTTCTTTCCTTTTTCTTTCCTTTTCTTTCCTTTTCTGCACGATTTTCCCTCTTTTCCAAGGTTTTTCCTGTTTGCCTTTCCTCGCCAAAGGTCTCCTCTGTATACCTCTTTTTACTTTAATCCCTACCTCTTCTGGTCTCCCTTCCTACATTTCTTTTGTCCTTTTCACGTATACCTTCCAATGTACAGGTTTTATCATCTTTCAGCCTGTTTCTCTGTCTTAGCCTCTAGCTCGGTTAAGGGTTTCTTTCCACATTTCCCTCTTCTGGCTCCTTTTTCTCGTCTCCCCTCGACGGCCAATACGTGTCCCCGTTTCACCAAGTTTCCTCTCTTCGGCCGCGACACCGGACCGCGTATTGGAGAACCCCTTCTGAGCGAACGCATGAATATTTCAAACGTCCGCTTTCAACCAGCGATTTACCTACGGTCATCTTTTCCGCACCGTTTTCCTCCTCCGCGTTCGATGCTCCCTTCGAGGAAAACGATACTAGCGAACTTACTCGAGGAAACGGTAATCGATGGCGCGTTTACGATTGCGTTCGATGATTTTTATCGATGAACGTTCGCTTCAATTGCTTTTTCACCGAATATTGTTACCGAAAGATTTTTCTCTCGTAAAGATTGTATCGAATGATTACTGGCGATTTAGTATCGTTTTTCACGATTTTTCACGATTTTTCACGTCGAGAATTACATCGAATAATTTCTTTACGATCACTGTTACGAATCATTTTTCGCGATGAAAATCACGTGGAATATTTTTTCTATTATTGCTATTAATTATTGCAATATTTTTGGCGACCAATTCGCATTCTTGGCTGCACTGAAAAAGATCGATATCGTTTATCAGCGAGGTATATTTAACATTGGCAAAATCTAGGATAGGTAATTGATATCTAAAATTTTAAACAGAACCAAATTAAACTTGAGCCGAACAACCACGTTTTGGTAGGCGATCGAATCGTATTTGGAAATGCAATCGCGTGAAACGGTTGATCGGTTCGATCGAACAGGTGTGTTCGAGGTTTGATCGCGCGCCACGCTATGGCGGAAGAGATTTAAAAAAGGAGGTTTGCGTCAGCCGATACCGTTAAACAGATTTTCGGATAATCATTAGTCGATGGTGCCGTTAGAATCATCAAATACCCAAGCAGAAGTAGCGGTATCTATTAATTGAAACAAGTAAGAAGGTCCGGGGAAAAAGAAAACTGTTTCCAATCGACGAAACCAGTGGCGATTTCTTTTCGAGCAGACCCACTCGTGCATAAAGAAATTGATATGCTTGTAAAAAAACTTCTGTCTTCGATGTTCGTGGAGGAATGACTGGCGTGTATTTGGACAAGAGCGAGATATGTACTTGGGAATCCGTCTTCATTTTTATGAATTTGTGTTACCACCCTTTCGTAGGAAAATAAACGCTCGTTAGTTCGTTATTATTCTTACGAGGTTATGAGGGTACTTTGACTGATCATTATAGGCAAAAGAGATGAATTTTATGCAGTACTAGCTTATATCTAATTTTAATTCCAAATTAGGAAGTTCCAATCAAAATTATTATAACTTTTAACTATTAATTTAGTCGTACGAAAAAATGCTTTAGGATAATCGTAAGACTGCTACTTTTGTTCTCGATGAATTATCTAACAGATTAACGTAATTTATTACGTTCCCTAGGAAAGATATACATTATAGTAAATTCTTCAGCTAATTGAAGTTAACAAGAATTTTATCTAAAGTCTCAGCCTATTATTTTTTGCCACATCATTTTCCTACTTCTTTAAACCGTCTCAATGGTCCTCATTCGTACAAGAATCAATATTTTACAACACATCTTTTCTCTCTGCTAAACAACTCCCACGTAAAAAATATTAAAATCTTCATTTCTGTAACAATTCGCAATCCTCTGACCGCTCTCGTAAATTCAAGGCATTTTAATCAACACATCCTTCCCTCATCCCTTAAATATCCTTTTTTTTCTCAACACCCAATTTCTCGCTTCTGGAATAATTTTTCCCCGATCTTAACCACCGGACGATCATCAGGATTGACAAGCGTGTTCAGTGAAGCTTCAATAGGAGTCTGTATAATTAATCGAGGACAAATACACCGAGGCTGTCGTTCTCGAAAGTCTCGCAAGCTTCCGATCGAAATCGACGACGCGCGTCGCCATCAGTAATTATCGCGAAAAGGGGAAATAAAATACACTTATCGATCGCGTGTTCCGTAGAGACGCGTCCTGATCGTTTTTTCGTCACCAATCTGATATCATTTTTACAGAAAAAAAAAAAAAAAAAAAAATGTAAATTAGAATGCTTAGGAAATAGGTAAAGTAAACGCAATGCTTAAAAAATGTGAAACAGAATTAATACTTTATTCGTCGACCACTTCTAGGCACTTAACGCTGTACTATTCTCGTGTGGGTCGTACATCTGGAGGCGTGCTTGTGAAAAAGGAATACAAATGACACCTGCATTCACGCGTGGGATTTCACGCGGTGAGGTGTTGCTCGTTCTTCTAGGCAAGGAAATGGAGCGATTTTTAGCACGAGTCCACTTAAATTGATTTCATAGATAATCCTGCAGACCGCAACCAGTTTATCGTTAGTATTAACCGATCAATTTTAACGTCACCTGACAGAGTGTAATAAAATCCATTTTAAAGATCTATATTTCAGTCGCAAATGTATTTACGATGATATTGATTGCACGCGAAAAAGTACTGTCGATAAAACTCATCAGATATATAGGTATAAATACCTTTTTCAGTCGTTTTAAATATAAATCCAGAAATGGAATTTAATTCTTCTGTATTCAAAATTCACCGCAACAAAACTCACGATGCTCTTCTTCTCAACACTAAAACTATCGACGAAAAAAAGATACCTATTTGTATTAAAAAAATAATAGATATTTGAAAAAAAAATACACAATATGAGAGAAGCTTTATTCTATTCAAAAAATAATAGATATTTGAAAAAAAAAATACACAATATAAGCGTACCTTTGTTTTATTTAAAAAATAATAGATATTTGAAAAGAAATACACAATATAAGAGAAGCTTTGTTTTATTCAAAACATATATAGATATTTAAAAAAAAAAAATACGCAATGCAAGAGAAACGAAGCTTTATTTATATTTTTTTACAAAAATATCCGAAAACGTACCCTCGTAAGTTTATAAAATATTTATGAGAAAACTGATAGCTCTAGCGTTGAAGTTTTACAAACGATTTTTACATTCCTCCAAGAATTCTCTTTTCGATCCCACGAACATCCAATCGATCGGTATTCGAACGCCGGTGAATACAGTTATCGAAAAGCCACGGCGTGCCCATCGAATCGTATGCGATCATCATCGAAATAGCTTCCTTTCTAATTCAGAATCTCGATTGATAGAAACCGAGCAACGGGTCATTCCGGCGCTAAGGATCGTGTGATGAATTATTCGTCACGAATTCGCTCGCCTCGCTTCGCTGTGACCAGGCGAGCAGTGTATTATAGCAGCGACGCGACTCAGACGGTTCTCCGTGTCTCGCTTTCAGAGTCCTCCAGTGAAATCCTCGCAAGGTCGTACGAGCACGCCGCGAGAACGATTTAGGCCGGAAATTCCGCGAGCGATCGTGCGAGCGCGACCGGTAGAAACGATCGTTCGCACGCGCGCGTGCCTCTGTATCCTACATAGAGCGCTATATCCTTCTTGGTATCTCGTTCTTTCTCTCTCTCTCACTCTTGTGTACAATTATATATGTCTTCCTTTTCCTGGCAGAGCCTTTCCTTTTCTTCGATCCTCTTCCTTCTCTGTACCTGCTTTCTCTGTTTCTTTCCCTCTCTATATACAGTGGCTACAAAAAGTATGCGCATTCCTGTATTGTTCAAGGAGACACTTTATTTATCAGGTTTCTATATTGTAATTTTACGACAACCAATTTTTGTGGTTATACAAAAGTATTAACCCTCTATGGCATTGTGTTACTTAAAAGTTGCAAATTAATGTATCTATATTTAAAAAAATTTATTTCACGGAGTTATCGCTGTGCTATTAACTCTTTGCACTCCGTACGATTCTTCGTCACTGAAGAAAAGAAGCTTTATTTTGAACGGAAAAAATTACTACTGCTTGTGAAAGTACTTGTTTTTATTCGTTTTACAAATATCCTTTTTCCTCTCGCAAACGAAACATAAGTTTTTAATTTTGTAAATCATCATGGTGCGATATCTTTGGAAATTGAGCTTAATCGTGTTGAAAACAGAATGTCTCCACAGCGGAGCCAGAGGAGCGGTAAGGGTTAAATTTAATTACTGTATTACCGTAGCGATACCAGGATCTATGTATGTAATTGTTAGTTTAAAAATGTTCAAATCAAAATGAAAAACAGCGAACAATCGTAATTTTTTCTCTGATACACGCACAAAATTTGGGCTATAGACGGTGCGTATGAAACGTCGTTTCATCAAATGGAGCTTTAACTAAAATAATTTCTGCATGATTCCATGCACGTGTTCCAACGATTAACTATTTTTATTATTGTATATTTATAAAGATTCTGTTCGAAATCCTACTTCTACAATTCCTTCGTTCGGACGTAATTTGTTAAATTCGAACCTCAAATAAATATTCCATACGCATCAACCTAATATTAACACGTTGAGTGCCACGAGGTTCATCGATGACTCCTGTTAATTGGCAGAAATAAAACTCTAATTAGGCGAATAGAAATATCCTTTGCAATACTGTTCGAAAAAAGCAGATACAAGAGGAGATTAAAATTCCAGACTCATAACTGTTATTATTATTTTTTTCTTTTTTTTCTAATTAAACATTCTAACTTTTTTGCTCGAGTTTAAAGTACTCTTAAAACTCTCACTTTCCTGTCGACAAGAAAAATGCTAATGAATAAAAAATTTAATATATATTTGAACGTAATTAATCAATACCCAAATACTAAAATAACTATATATATATATACAGGATACGCAAACACTTTTTGTAGCCACTGTACATCTGTCACTTTTATTCTTACCCTTTTCTTTCTTTTTTGTTTTCCTTTTTTTTCTATTTTATTTCGTCGGTCTATCCAGAGTCACATTTTGCGTCTCGTTTCGACGGCTTTCGAACCTGTTCCTCGTGAGCTGAAATCTTGCATAGTTACTGAAATTCCGAATTCATTACCGGCGAGAATGACTTTCACTCGCCGTCGACGAAGCAGCGACGTCGAGCCGCGTCGCTTCTTCTTCTTCGCACGTATTGTGCGCCAGGGTTTCCCGTGGCTGCCCCGAATTGCTGTGCATCGGATTAGCCCGATTTTTTTTCTGGCTAACCCCGGTGAATGTGGAGTGGAGCGATCGTGGGACGACGGGGAGAAATCCTGTGCCCTATTCATGCGCAAATTTTTTTTTGCCGCAGTTTCGTTATTTTAGATCTTGTATAGGGATCAGAGAAGAGGTGATTCGTTTCTTTTTCGTTCCTTTTTTTTTATTCTTTTTTTTTTCTTTTTTTTCTTTTTTTCACCTTTCTTTTTCTTTTTTCTTTTTTCTTTTTTACCGTATAGAGAGGGTTAAGTTCATCCGCCATGATAGGTAGTTAATGATTGTTCAATTTACGAAACGAGGATATAGGAAAGATGTACCTTTAAGGAGAAGAAAGTTGGATGATTGGGATCTTCTTTTTACCGCATCGTTTAATTAATTGAACTATTCGATGTTGGTAATGGATAGTTATTTTATGGAATAAGTAATGTAAGAGAATAGCGTCTCCGCCATACTGGTTATTCGAAAATTATCTTACACGTGAATTAATGAGTTTGTGGAAACGCGAGCTTTCTCTTACGTACTGCCCTTTTCTTTGACTCCTTTTCTTCTCCTAGGTAATAAATTCCAAATTTAATTATCAATTTTCAAGCTACGTTATGATTTTAAACCAATGGAAAATTCCTCGACATCTTTGATACTTTGAAGCTTGTAATTTTTCAGGTATTATTTTATAACCTTGTTTAAAAATTTTTACTCGCGCGATAAAACCAGGGTTACAATTAAAGATTTAAGTGGAAACAATTGATACGAAGCTTGCGCAACTTATTTAAACAATGCGTCGATCGAAAGTTGCGGACGCTCGAAGCATCAATAAGCAAAATCTGTTTTCTGTATTTTCACTGCAACAAAATTAAATTCACCTCTCGTGTGGAATATTTCTACAAGTTGCGACTTTCAGCTTGTTCGAGCAACTGCATTACTTTCAAATAATTCTACGGAGGAAAGTTATCCAATTCGATCTGAAATTTCGCATTGTACCCTGTAAAATTCAACCAATTATATACAAAAAGCAAATGGACGCTTTATCGATATAAATTAATCTCGTTTGAACAAAAAAGACACAAAAAATTCTCTAAAAAAATATATCCAATTTGCTTCGACTTGCTGTATTATACATTGGACAATGTAATTCAATTTTTGATCGATTCCATTTTAGCTATTAATTATCGCAATCTACTAAAAAGTCTGGTCAATTACGATAAAACTTTTCTTTTCCAATTTCACAGATATCCTGCGATATCTTTCGCTTCGAGTCTCTTGCACGCTCTGAAATCGTAATTGATACCGACATTTTCGTAACGCAGTAGATCGCCAAGCATAATTAAATTCCTTTAATTAACTCGAATTCATTGATGCACCGTATGATTAGGCACTTAACTGAGAATGCATCGAACACGACTCGGCAACATTGTTGCTGGCATGTGAACAATGCGTTCCTGTGCACCATCATTTTACAGACATGGAAAGGTATGCGGTGAACGTAAAACACTTTAGTCCCTGGCTCAAACTTCTCCGCGCGAGACTTCACTTTTAGTTTTTTTTTCCCTTTTTTTTTTTGTCTTATTTAAAGGAAAGTAAGCTATCGTTCCGGAAGAAGTGGTTTAGTATGCCCGCAGCGGTTTAACCGACATTTACAAGATGTTTCACCACGAGTGAACAAAAATTTATGCGTTAAATTCAGGGTGTGATACTGAGCAGAAAATGTATGAACGTGCTCTCAGAACTCGATGGTTAATTTTTTATGTCGTCGCGTTATTTGAAAGTTGTATAACGTTCTGTCCATGTTTGATTAGTTTTGAATAGTTTTAACTTCTTTTAATATTTTACAATCATCGTGTTCCGTGGTTAAAAATTTATTTGTTATAGTTATTAGTTTTTTTTTTTTTTTGTAACTATTTTTTTTCTTATAAGAAAAAGATGATATTATTATATATTAATATTTATATTATATAAATATTTATTTCTTGTAAGAAAAAAAATATCTTATAGGAAAATGGAGGATTAAGGAAATATTGTTAATAAAAGTTGCTAATATTTGCTAATCCTGACGTGTTTCGATATATTAAAAAGAAAAAGTACAAAAGTGAAGAGGAAAAAAATTATTCCAGAAGTAAGAATTTGTTCATTTGTAAAAATTTATTTGTGATCGTCAAGACTTTTAATCATTGGCTTTTGAGCTTACTAAATTTTGTCTCGCTGATGAGATATACTGTACCGACTGGCACAAAAGTAACCTACGATTTGTCTTAAGTATACGATATTTCCTTATATTCACAAGTGTAGCGGATACCGCTGTAAAGCAAGCTTATTTAAGTTTCGCTTGAATTGCTTCGATAATAAAAGTTACCTGCGCGATTGCACGTTGGATTAAAACACAAATCCCAGCTCGAGCTGTGTCGAGTCTCTTTGTAGTGTGTTATGAATGTCGTTAACATTTCCACGCGTTGGCACTTGGTATCTGAACACATTAATCGCTAATTTACATAAAAGGTCCACGTTTTTTAAACTTTGCCTGCTACAACGTGTAATTTCCCTTGTTCAAACATTGTCTTTCGCAATATTTCGTCGATTTGGATCAAATTAAAAAACTTACATAAATGTAGTGAGATATATATATTTTTTTTTTTTCAACGATAAATCATTTTTCTGTCACAAAGTTATTAAACTGAGAAAGAACAAAAAAAAAAACAAAAATTATACATAGTCGCTTAAATAGACAGTATTATGACAACTTTACAGTGAACACCTGTACGTTCTTTGAATGCATCACAGAATTACGCTCACGCCTACACAAAGACTCGACATGCTTCACAAGACATTATACGCAACATTCTCATTATCATGTCACATTTCTCATAATTTGACAATTATTATAGCCGCGTCCACTCGTGTTGCTGTTGCTAACTGTTTCTACTTAGGTGTAATATTCGTTCCTGCTTTTCATACACTAAGAAATAGCTCTTTAATCTGTTTAATGCGAAAACTGGCAACGATCTCGATACAATGCATGTACAACTCTCGAACAGGGAAAAACGCTTGGTATAGTCACAGCCAGGACATAACGAGGTCGTAAAATCGGTTAGGCGTTAACGTAAGCATGTTTCAGTTGCCGGTAGAAGCGATTAACAGTAATTTGATGCATTTGGAACTTTGGTCAATATTATAATATAATATGTTATTTAATAACAATTTTATATGATCCTGAATGCCGCAACATCTATCGGTACCATTTCTTCATGCTTTAACACTAAACCTACCGATGATTAAAGTAGATCTATTTGTATCCAAAGAAATAAAAACGATAGATATTGTGAAAAAATATATAACGCAAGGAGATCAAATCTTTAGCTATATTTTTAACAGAAAATTACGAAAAATCGCCCGAACTGAATCGTTATAAGTTTATAAAATTTCTATGAGAAATTACAAGCCGGTCATTTTGACCGCTTTGGTAGTTTTAGTGTTGATTCACGACCTACATCGTTTCTTACGTTAAATTTTCTAAATTTACAGTGGCGCATTTTGTAGCATTCTCTGTGATTTTTTGTAAAAAAAAAAAAAAAATGTATGCACAAAGAATTGTTACCGTCGTTATAAGTATTTTTACAAATACCTATCATTTTGATTTCTTTGGTAAAAATAAGTCTGCTTCAATCGTCGGTAGTTCTGGTGTTAAAAAATGAGTATCCTTGGATAGTTCTCGAAATCTCGGCCAGCGTTGGATAGAACCGCGAGTCGGTCTTTTGTCATTAGACCCTGTTGTAAAACGGTCATCGAGAGCTTCGAAGCTTAGCTCGTCCAAGTGCCTGGGTCGTTCGTGCGACTTTCCCCTTGTCGTTTAATTTCGTTTTCGACCTCTCATTATTTTCGTATCCAACAGTGCTTCTTTTCGTTTATTCACAACTCCTTTCTATTAAAAAAACCATTTAAATCTATTTTTTAAATATTTATATCGTTTACCATTTCAACCGCTCAATTCGTGTTACGATATCGCTATTTATGGAAACAGTGGAATAACATAAGTAATCAGTCAAGTGTTACATACTCGCGTATCTGATATCGACGCGGACAACGTGCGAAAAGCTTAAGTTCGGTACGAGTTAAGATGGCGGTCGTCAAGGGGTTTAAGTTCCTCGACTGAAAGTCACTCGTTTGAAACCGGATCGATCGGCGAGCGGAAGGTACGAAGAGGACACGCGTCGTGTTTCTCGAGGATCGCGAAAACTCGGGGGTCGCGTTACGAATTTGTTCGCCACGATTCTCGACGATGAAAACCGACGTCAGAGTTGCCGTTCATCAAATACACCCGTAATCTTCGTCCTTTAGCTCTCCGCGTTATCTTATCGGCGGTGTTTGCGTGTTCCTCGCCCGTGGGGCGAACTTACGGATTGATACAAAAAGAAATTTCTTCGTTGCTTTATCTGGTAGCGTGATTTAAAATTTCTCACCGCAAACAAAATACGCTGGACGATATTTCTTCCGTTTGTGTTTTAACCTTTCTATTGTAATCGGGTCTGTATGTGAATTAACCGTAGTTTTTCTTTTATTTTTATTATTTTTATTGTTTGTATTATTTGTATTATTTTTATTATTTTTATTATTTTTATTATTTTTATTATTTTTATTATTTTTATTATTTTTATTATTTTTAACTTTATCCGTTCCTTCGTTTTTATACGCGTTTCGGAAAGTTTGAACGAAACTTCTGTTATATTTGTTTAAAAAAATGTATCTCTTTGTATTATAACCAAAAATTCTTAAAAACTCGACAGCTCATCTTATCGCCGCTACTTGTTTAAGAACAAACTTATTACGAATTATAGAATTCATTATTTTGCCGTTTGTTAATCTCCAAAATTAACTCCGGCCGTACCAACCTTCGAATCCTTCTTTGAATAGTTTAACGAGTCTTATTTCTAACTTTGACCCAATAACAGTCTACTCTTCAATCGGACTCTGAAACGTGGATTCTCTGCGAGAATGTTTGGAGAATGTTTGGAGAATGTTTAGAGAAACCGTACCGCCGACTATGAAATTGAAAACATCCAGAAATTACCGAGAGCCGTAATACGAGCCTATCTTAAACTCTTCTAAAAAATTTCACTTTCGCTCGGTCAAGCATTCGCAACAGTATTCGAGAAGTCAGAGTCGCGTCACATTTATTCTCGTTTCATGCTCCAGTTTTATCTGCTGAAATATCGACACGTAACACAGGAAACGTGCACGCAAATTCGTGAAACGATCTGTTCCTCGCGCATCAACAACACCTTTCGATGTCAGAGATTTATCGTGCCCGGTGAAAAAGGTACGTCACTCCGTGCCAAATATTTCCCTCGGATTTGTTCGATCGACTCGACAAGGGGCAATCGATTTGAATGAACGGCCTAATACGTCAACGCGTTTCCATTCTCGAGGAAAATCGCCTGCGATCGCATCGCGGCTGATCTGACTTCCACACAACATTTGGAAGAAATTGGGAACGCGCGTTTGGCGGCGGCCTGTTTGCGTTCGTTGAAAACGAGCCTTGAGGCGTTTGACTGTGACGCTTCGCGGTTGCGTTTATTCGGAACACGCTTTTAGATCGCTAACGCGATATTGAGTATTTTTATCCGTTCGAAACGGAATTTTAGATCTTCGATGCAATATTCTAGGTTTCTGGTTCTTAGAAATGCGCTTTTAGGATTTTAACATAAAATTACGAATTCTTTGTCTGAAGTTTAATTTTGTACTTTCGTCAATTAAAATTTTGTTGCAATTTTAAAACAAAGCAAATTAACCAAACAGGTAAATCAAAGATCGTAAACATTTATAATTTTTTTTCTTTATTAAACAACACATTAAATGTTCACAATAGTCCAATGAAACTTAAAAAAATTTTATAAGAGCAAAGGATTAAGCGTTTAACCAAATATTATTTTGATTTATTCAAAACTGGTCTTTATAATTTATTAATTTCTTTAGAGGTGGACCTCTAAAGCAACGTTTTCCGTTTACATTCGTTCGAATCGTGCCTTCGGGTCTCCACTTTGATGTTACGAACGACTGACAGAGAATCGAACATAATTAAGACGAGCATGAAAGAGAGCTTTTAAAAAAGCAATTCCATCGATGATCCGCTATGAAATATTCGAAGAAGACTCTCGCTTTATATAACCGACGTACACGTTAAACATTAATTGTGCAACATCGACGTGGCCGTCGANTTAGAGGTGGACCTCTAAAGCAACGTTTTCCGTTTACATTCGTTCGAAACGTGCCTTCGGGTCTCCACTTTGATGTTACGAACGACTGACAGAGAATCGAACATAATTAAGACGAGCATGAAAGAGAGCTTTTAAAAAAGCAATTCCATCGATGATCCGCTATGAAATATTCGAAGAAGACTCTCGCTTTATATAACCGACGTACACGTTAAACATTAATTGTGCAACATCGACGTGGCCGTCGACGCGTCAGCATGATCGTGGACGCGTTTGTCAAGCGGCAACGAATTGAACCCACGACTTTCTTCTCCTCCGAGGATAGTCGACGAGAAGTACGGCTCGTTCGGAGATAATTTGTTCTGAAAATACGGTTTTTGCCGTAGGGAGAATTTCGACGTGGATGAAATTTTGTAATCGAAGCTTGAACAGCGAAACCAAGTCTATCCTGGTAACAAAATAGTCGTGACTTCGGATGAGATACTCCACCTTTGAAGTATACCGATTATTGCAACGTTTTTTTCCAACATTCTTATTTGAATTGCTGTTGAATTATTACGTAGTCGATGGTTATATCAATGCTAGAACTACCGGCGATTAAAGCATACTTGTTTCTACCGAAAAAAAAGTATAAAAGTATATAAAAAAATACGCAATACAAGGTAAACAAAGCTTTGTCCACATTTTTAGCAGAAAATCGAGGAAAATTTCCTGTGAAATGCCACGGTTAATTTTTAAAATTTTTATAAAAAATTATGAATGGATCATTTTAACCACTTTGGTAATTCTAGTGTTAAATACGACTGCTGTTTGATTTAGGTGATACTTAACCCCATTTGGGACCGTTGATTCCACGTGGAAACGTGTCAGTGTTCGTTTCAATTAATTCAGAAAAATTAAGTTTGACGTTAATAGAAATAAAGAAAATACAATTTTGAAGTAAGAAGTAAAAAAATTGGTAGCAAATCGATTAAAAAGAAAAAAAAGGAAACAGTTTTGGTTTGACGTATTGTATAATTGCAAAATGTGAAAAAATTTTGTTTATCGCGATAAAAATTAGTTTTAATGCGGCATTTTAACATACGTGTATTTTAATCAGTAAAATTGCTCGCCATTGCAAACATTATCATTTTATGTGTCTTTATTCTATCTTGAATTGTATAAAATTATAATTTATATCTGATTTATAAAACTAATAGATCAGTTAAATTTTAACAGTCCCAAAAATATTTCCATTCGCAAATGTTCATTTTAATGTTCCAAGACCGATAAAAAGAACTGAATCTAATGTTCAAACGAAAGTTCAAACACCTCGACAATCGATCGAAAGAACTGAGCATAGATCCAGGTAATCCGGATGTTTGTTGGATGTATCCAGTGTTTGTCGAAACGATTATCAGTGTATTTATAACCGCGAATAATAGAATCTTATCTGTTGACCGGCTGGAATATTTCTTCTTTTTTTAATTTTGAAGGTCAGCCCACACGAACGACCCGTGCGATAAACATTGTATAAAAAAGACGATAAACGGCAGGGATGTAACGTGCGTGCACAGCCACCTTCGTATCAGAGGCATGGTGAAATGCATTAATCGTCGCCATTTTTCTTTCATACGTTAATAGCCCTGCGAAGATAAAAAAGTAACCTCGTCGAGCTACGTAGATAATCGTCGAGCAATGTTGAAACATTAAAAGTGTTGTTAATAACGTGCTTCGAATGGAACGTAAAAAAAAAAAAAGGTATTCGATCATGGCGGCCGGTAATAAAATCGATTGAAAGTTAACGGTGCTGTTCGACAGGAAGCTTGGAATCGATCTTATTGCGTGTAGATTAGAATTTTTAGAACTTGACATTGATACCATTAAATTGGGCCTTGAACACGTTTTTATGCGTCTAAAGTGTGTCAAAGAGTTATATGTATAAGAGAGCAAAAAAAAAAGTGAAATCGTAAGTAAATATTTCGAATACGTTTATGGTGTAGTACAGATAACTTGATTTCTTTTTTTAAAAATCAGCACGGGCGTCTAAGAACTTATGTTTGGTGAACAAAAAAAGATTTTGCCCGAGCGAATTGCTTATTTCGGATCAACACTGTATACGCGTTACTTGAGTCTCTAAAAAAAAAAAAAAATGTATGCACAAAGAATTGTTACCGTCGTTATAAGTATTTTTACAAATACCTATCATTTTGATTTCTTTGGTAAAAATAAGTCTGCTTCAATCGTCGGTAGTTCTGGTGTTAAAAAATGAGTATCCTTGGATAGTTCTCGAAATCTCGGCCAGCGTTGGATAGAACCGCGAGTCGGTCTTTTGTCATTAGACCCTGTTGTAAAACGGTCATCGAGAGCTTCGAAGCTTAGCTCGTCCAAGTGCCTGGGTCGTTCGTGCGACTTTCCCCTTGTCGTTTAATTTCGTTTTCGACCTCTCATTATTTTCGTATCCAACAGTGCTTCTTTTCGTTTATTCACAACTCCTTTCTATTAAAAAAACCATTTAAATCTATTTTTTAAATATTTATATCGTTTACCATTTCAACCGCTCAATTCGTGTTACGATATCGCTATTTATGGAAACAGTGGAATAACATAAGTAATCAGTCAAGTGTTACATACTCGCGTATCTGATATCGACGCGGACAACGTGCGAAAAGCTTAAGTTCGGTACGAGTTAAGATGGCGGTCGTCAAGGGGTTTAAGTTCCTCGACTGAAAGTCACTCGTTTGAAACCGGATCGATCGGCGAGCGGAAGGTACGAAGAGGACACGCGTCGTGTTTCTCGAGGATCGCGAAAACTCGGGGGTCGCGTTACGAATTTGTTCGCCACGATTCTCGACGATGAAAACCGACGTCAGAGTTGCCGTTCATCAAATACACCCGTAATCTTCGTCCTTTAGCTCTCCGCGTTATCTTATCGGCGGTGTTTGCGTGTTCCTCGCCCGTGGGGCGAACTTACGGATTGATACAAAAAGAAATTTCTTCGTTGCTTTATCTGGTAGCGTGATTTAAAATTTCTCACCGCAAACAAAATACGCTGGACGATATTTCTTCCGTTTGTGTTTTAACCTTTCTATTGTAATCGGGTCTGTATGTGAATTAACCGTAGTTTTTCTTTTATTTTTATTATTTTTATTGTTTGTATTATTTGTATTATTTTTATTATTTTTATTATTTTTATTATTTTTATTATTTTTATTATTTTTATTATTTTTATTATTTTTAACTTTATCCGTTCCTTCGTTTTTATACGCGTTTCGGAAAGTTTGAACGAAACTTCTGTTATATTTGTTTAAAAAAATGTATCTCTTTGTATTATAACCAAAAATTCTTAAAAACTCGACAGCTCATCTTATCGCCGCTACTTGTTTAAGAACAAACTTATTACGAATTATAGAATTCATTATTTTGCCGTTTGTTAATCTCCAAAATTAACTCCGGCCGTACCAACCTTCGAATCCTTCTTTGAATAGTTTAACGAGTCTTATTTCTAACTTTGACCCAATAACAGTCTACTCTTCAATCGGACTCTGAAACGTGGATTCTCTGCGAGAATGTTTGGAGAATGTTTGGAGAATGTTTAGAGAAACCGTACCGCCGACTATGAAATTGAAAACATCCAGAAATTACCGAGAGCCGTAATACGAGCCTATCTTAAACTCTTCTAAAAAATTTCACTTTCGCTCGGTCAAGCATTCGCAACAGTATTCGAGAAGTCAGAGTCGCGTCACATTTATTCTCGTTTCATGCTCCAGTTTTATCTGCTGAAATATCGACACGTAACACAGGAAACGTGCACGCAAATTCGTGAAACGATCTGTTCCTCGCGCATCAACAACACCTTTCGATGTCAGAGATTTATCGTGCCCGGTGAAAAAGGTACGTCACTCCGTGCCAAATATTTCCCTCGGATTTGTTCGATCGACTCGACAAGGGGCAATCGATTTGAATGAACGGCCTAATACGTCAACGCGTTTCCATTCTCGAGGAAAATCGCCTGCGATCGCATCGCGGCTGATCTGACTTCCACACAACATTTGGAAGAAATTGGGAACGCGCGTTTGGCGGCGGCCTGTTTGCGTTCGTTGAAAACGAGCCTTGAGGCGTTTGACTGTGACGCTTCGCGGTTGCGTTTATTCGGAACACGCTTTTAGATCGCTAACGCGATATTGAGTATTTTTATCCGTTCGAAACGGAATTTTAGATCTTCGATGCAATATTCTAGGTTTCTGGTTCTTAGAAATGCGCTTTTAGGATTTTAACATAAAATTACGAATTCTTTGTCTGAAGTTTAATTTTGTACTTTCGTCAATTAAAATTTTGTTGCAATTTTAAAACAAAGCAAATTAACCAAACAGGTAAATCAAAGATCGTAAACATTTATAATTTTTTTTCTTTATTAAACAACACATTAAATGTTCACAATAGTCCAATGAAACTTAAAAAAATTTTATAAGAGCAAAGGATTAAGCGTTTAACCAAATATTATTTTGATTTATTCAAAACTGGTCTTTATAATTTATTAATTTCTTTAGAGGTGGACCTCTAAAGCAACGTTTTCCGTTTACATTCGTTCGAAACGTGCCTTCGGGTCTCCACTTTGATGTTACGAACGACTGACAGAGAATCGAACATAATTAAGACGAGCATGAAAGAGAGCTTTTAAAAAAGCAATTCCATCGATGATCCGCTATGAAATATTCGAAGAAGACTCTCGCTTTATATAACCGACGTACACGTTAAACATTAATTGTGCAACATCGACGTGGCCGTCGACGCGTCAGCATGATCGTGGACGCGTTTGTCAAGCGGCAACGAATTGAACCCACGACTTTCTTCTCCTCCGAGGATAGTCGACGAGAAGTACGGCTCGTTCGGAGATAATTTGTTCTGAAAATACGGTTTTTGCCGTAGGGAGAATTTCGACGTGGATGAAATTTTGTAATCGAAGCTTGAACAGCGAAACCAAGTCTATCCTGGTAACAAAATAGTCGTGACTTCGGATGAGATACTCCACCTTTGAAGTATACCGATTATTGCAACGTTTTTTTCCAACATTCTTATTTGAATTGCTGTTGAATTATTACGTAGTCGATGGTTATATCAATGCTAGAACTACCGGCGATTAAAGCATACTTGTTTCTACCGAAAAAAAAGTATAAAAGTATATAAAAAAATACGCAATACAAGGTAAACAAAGCTTTGTCCACATTTTTAGCAGAAAATCGAGGAAAATTTCCTGTGAAATGCCACGGTTAATTTTTAAAATTTTTATAAAAAATTATGAATGGATCATTTTAACCACTTTGGTAATTCTAGTGTTAAATACGACTGCTGTTTGATTTAGGTGATACTTAACCCCATTTGGGACCGTTGATTCCACGTGGAAACGTGTCAGTGTTCGTTTCAATTAATTCAGAAAAATTAAGTTTGACGTTAATAGAAATAAAAAAAATACAATTTTGAAGTAAGAAGTAAAAAAATTGGTAGCAAATCGATTAAAAAGAAAAAAAAGGAAACAGTTTTGGTTTGACGTATTGTATATAATTGCAAAATGTGAAAAAATTTTGTTTATCGCGATAAAAATTAGTTTTAATGCGGCATTTTAACATACGTGTATTTTAATCAGTAAAATTGCTCGCCATTGCAAACATTATCATTTTATGTGTCTTTATTCTATCTTGAATTGTATAAAATTATAATTTATATCTGATTTATAAAACTAATAGATCAGTTAAATTTTAACAGTCCCAAAAATATTTCCATTCGCAAATGTTCATTTTAATGTTCCAAGACCGATAAAAAGAACTGAATCTAATGTTCAAACGAAAGTTCAAACACCTCGACAATCGATCGAAAGAACTGAGCATAGATCCAGGTAATCCGGATGTTTGTTGGATGTATCCAGTGTTTGTCGAAACGATTATCAGTGTATTTATAACCGCGAATAATAGAATCTTATCTGTTGACCGGCTGGAATATTTCTTCTTTTTTTAATTTTGAAGGTCAGCCCACACGAACGACCCGTGCGATAAACATTGTATAAAAAAGACGATAAACGGCAGGGATGTAACGTGCGTGCACAGCCACCTTCGTATCAGAGGCATGGTGAAATGCATTAATCGTCGCCATTTTTCTTTCATACGTTAATAGCCCTGCGAAGATAAAAAAGTAACCTCGTCGAGCTACGTAGATAATCGTCGAGCAATGTTGAAACATTAAAAGTGTTGTTAATAACGTGCTTCGAATGGAACGTAAAAAAAAAAAAAGGTATTCGATCATGGCGGCCGGTAATAAAATCGATTGAAAGTTAACGGTGCTGTTCGACAGGAAGCTTGGAATCGATCTTATTGCGTGTAGATTAGAATTTTTAGAACTTGACATTGATACCATTAAATTGGGCCTTGAACACGTTTTTATGCGTCTAAAGTGTGTCAAAGAGTTATATGTATAAGAGAGCAAAAAAAAAAGTGAAATCGTAAGTAAATATTTCGAATACGTTTATGGTGTAGTACAGATAACTTGATTTCTTTTTTTAAAAATCAGCACGGGCGTCTAAGAACTTATGTTTGGTGAACAAAAAAAGATTTTGCCCGAGCGAATTGCTTATTTCGGATCAACACTGTATACGCGTTACTTGAGTCTCGAAAAATATTGAAAAATATTGAAAAATATTGAAAAATATTGAAAAATATTGAAAAATATTGAAAAATATTGAAAAATATTGAAAATAAGATATCCTTTGTGTAGGTTCGAAGTACAGTAAAACGACTCTCACTCGGACGTCGTTCAATTAGTCTCTACGCGTAATTTTCTTCTCCATCAAAAATCAACATTTTCTCGTTATCATCCGTCATTCTGCCATACAAATTGCTTCGCCGGGCATGTACCATCGCGTGAAAGAAATTATCGCTGCGAAATATGTCTTCTAAGACGGAACGAAAAAAAGAAAAAGAAGAAAGAAAAAAAAAGTGCTGCTGCTTAACCGTCGGTGCGAGTCGAGCAATAAATCCTGGTCCACCGTTCGTGTCGTTCACGTGTTTACTAAACGCAAACCAGAAGCTCGTGCGCTATTAGCGAGAGTCTAAAAGAGAAAAGATATAATATTGACAAGCTCCGACTAAAAGAAAGAGAAAAAAAAAGTGCTATCGGCCTATATAAACGAGATGTCGAAACGTTTCGATACTTTCGTTGAGTTAGTACTTCTAACTCGGTCGGTAACGTCGTGTTACGTATACGATACATCGCAGGATATCGCGATAAAATAATTCTAAATATTGCAAGTTGCTGAATTAACTCTTTGTAAATCAGTAACGTCGTACAGCTTGAAAATTATACACGATGATTATATTTAAAAAAATTTCACTTCATTTCCTCGTCACATTTTATTTCGATTAATTTACATTCTATTTTTAAAATAGAAAACGATACGCGAACGAAAGAGTCCACCAGGAGGGTATCGCGTCTCTTGCTTAGACAACGCTGAGCTAAGGTATATTTAATACAGTCCGGAATAGAGTTTCGATCTCGTATCCTTTTAAATTTTTGTCTATTCGCTCGTCGAAATATTCGAGACGCGAACTTTAATGCCCGACCGATTTCACGATCTCACAATATCATGCAGACTACTGTAATATAGTTGTATCGTGCATCGAAGGGCGCACGTCGAAGAGAAAAAAAATTTTCGACAATGATATTTCTGTGCTCCACAGTCGGTCAATTATAAAATCGAGCCGCTTTCAGAGCACATGCCAACAACGGCCATTTACATAGGCCGTGTGTATCGCGATTGCACCGTAGAGAAAGTAATCTCTCTCTTTCTATATATATGCGCGTGTATACATAAATATATATCGGCTGGCTGGCTATTGTGTCGTAATGGTAGGCCAGCAAGCAGCTCGTTTTCCTTCGTTTAGATAACGGTTCGTGTCTCGTTACTCCTTTCATGCTTTGCTCGTTGTGAAACACCCGGTAGAGGACGAGGCGAAATCAGCGAAACATCGGTGCGTATACGTCGCGTTCGTACCGAGCGAGGAAACAGGAAGACTCGGTGGCGTCTGTTCCGGTAGACACGTGACGTCAAGAGGATCGTTGGGTGAATTTTTTATCGTGCTTTTCGTGCAGCTGCTCTTTAAATTCCATTTGTCTTTTCAGAGTTGAGTAATTTTTAACGGTAGATATTTATAAAGTATTCGATACGAATTTTTTTTTTTT
>SMSQ01013417.1:46263-59658 GCA_019453375.1 Ctenoplectra terminalis | reverse complement strand
AAAAAATGGTCATACAAGTTTCAAATTTGATTTATATTCATCCTCAGCGTAATACTATTAATTTCTATAAAAAAATTTAAAAAAAAGTCTAAATGGCTAAGAACGAAACAGAACAAAAATTGTACGTTCACCGTCAGCAAAAGAAATAATTCGTATCGCGTGGAATACTATTAGAATGTCCCAAAAATCTCTTTCGTTTTATGTATAAGTAATGGATACATAATATTTTGTTTTACGATACATTATTATTTTATATAGGATGCATTTTGCTCTATTACCTTCCTCCACCTCTCGTTTAACAAATACGGCTACATATTTATATAAACACTGCTAAACGAAACCACTGAGTGAAAATAACGAAAGAAACTTTCCAGACAACCTAATAAATCGCATAAAAATTTACAGAAAATTGTTATCAAATTACAATAACTAGAATTAAAATTATAAGATTTGTTTATACATCTTTACATACTATTTCTTGCATACATTAATCATGCAAATATTAAAGATCCCGAAAGAATCTTTCGGCACAACCTAATAAATCACATAACAATTTACAGAAAATTGTTATCAAATTACAATAACTAGAATTGAAATTATAAGACCTGTTTCTACATTAATCATGCAAATATTAAAATATAAACACTGTTAGACGAAGCAACTGTGTGAAAGTAACGAAAGAAACTTTCGAAACAACCTAATAAATCGCGTAAAAGTTTTCCGAAAACTATTATCAAACTACAATAACTAGAATTAAAATTATAAGACCTGTTTATACATCTATGCATATTATTTCGTTGCTTATATTATTAATGCAAATATTAAAATATAAACACTGCCAAACGAAACCACTGCGTGAAAATAACGAAAGAAACTTTCGGGACGGCCTAATAAATCGCATAAAAATTTACAGAAAATTATTATCAAATCACAATAACTATAATTAAAATTATAAGACCTGTTTCCACGTTAATCGCGTAAATATTAAAATACAAACACTGCCAGACGAAGCCCCTGCATAAAGCTAACGAAAGAAACTTTCAGGACAACCTAATACAAACATTTTCACTCAAAAATAGCCTTTTCTTGGCGAACGTGTCATAAAATGAGCAATGAAAACCCTAACGCGTTCTGTTCCGTGGATCGAAACAGTAAGGACAACATCCGTGTAAATTCATCGAAAGACAGCCGAGCACTCGTTGAAATCGGCCGGTGATTCGTTACGTCGAATTTTCCTCCGCGTCCTCGGGAAGCATAATGCGGTCGCGGCGAAATATGCAAAGAGAACGTATTGCAGCAGATAATGCGAGATTAGAATTTTACGAGCAGCTCGCGGTGCACGGCTAAAGGCCACTTTCTACTCGAGTTTTCGTTAAACGAACCGCTCGTGCTCGCTATAAATCCTTGCCGTGACACTTTCCAAACGGCACGGAGACAACGGCGATAGGGTATTAAATTTAATAATACCGCGGGAATAAATCGCATAAATTATCGAAGCAATTAGCGATCGAATCTGGTTACACGAAGAAATCGGAGCCACGATTGTAATCCGTTTCCACCGTTGCATATATTTATTATTCGGCACGGAGTGAAATTTTCGCCAGCCACTCAGAACATTCTTCCTTAACCCATTCGCTGTCAAGCCTAAATTATACGAAGTCATTCCCATTGCCATTTATATTTAAATTTGTAAAAGATCATTCTCTTTAAATAAGAAATAAAGTATAATTTTTGTAAAAAAATTTTATTTCTAGTATTTTTTCAAGTTTTTTACATTTCTATCGGATTGTTCGGAAAGTAATTTCGTTTTTTCCCGATAGAGGATTTAATTGTATTTTTTTGCACCCAACTTCACGCTTAAGCCGCATAATCATTATATGTTTTGAGAGCTGATATAGCAAGGTTTGTGCGTGTAAAAAAGTCAATTTGATTCTAGGCAGTAGTTTTTGGTTGGTGCCCTTTTAAACATGGAGAGAAATAAACAGCATTTCCGTCATATTTTACTTTATTACTATAGAAAAGGTAAAAATGCTGTTCAAGCCAGAAAGAAATTAACCGATGTGTATGGAGAAGATGTGTTAACGGTACGCCAGTGCCAGAAGTGGTTTGCAAAATTTCGATCCGGAAATTTTGATGTCGAAGACGCACCACGTTCTGGAAGGCCGGTTGAAGCTGATAAAGACAAGATAAAGACATTAGTTGATGCAAACCGGCGAATAACAACACGAAAGATGGCGAAAGGTGCTGGACCAGAGTGGCCAATATATAATTTAATAAAATATCTGTTCATTGTACGAAAATTATCTTTCATATTCACAAAAGAAAAAAAGCGAAATTACTTTCCGAACAACCCAATATATTTATGTTTGTGGCCAGAAAAAATTTGCTAATTCAAAAGGCTGCATGTTATAACATATTTAAAGTAGGACGAGTATACTCGTCTTGGCGATGCATGACACCCTGCCAAAGACGAGTATACTCGTCCTTGGCAGCGAATGGGTGAAACAGCTAAAAGGTTAAACTCAGGTTCGAACCCATCGCTACCGCGAATAACAGAACGGTTCCTAACTTTTAGCCACTGCTGTACCTCCCACGGAGACTATATCCTCAATCTGCAGAGAAACCACCCTTCATACTGTCTCCCTGTTATCTCTTATCGCACACAGGTCGCGTAAGAACATTTCCAAGGAGCCAGGTTTCCCCCCAGAGGGGTTGTCTCACTCTCCACGTGGCAATGACAGAAGTACCTGGCTTGGCCAAGGTTGTGCCAAGACAGGAAGACGAGCACCGAGCAAAATCTATCCGTTCCGCGAGGAAACGTTCTGGCTTGCCGCCAAGAGAACGGGCATAGACGTTAGTCATCCCGCGGGAGGCTCGAGTAGGAAGAAAGGGAACCGCGGCTAATAAAAGACAAGGGTAACGTAATTCCACCCGCGCTCCAATAATAGCCGCGCCGTTTAACCACGCTTCCGCCGTTGGCGCTCTTGTCTGTCGCCCTAAGTATTTCCATCGGTGATGATTTACGAGAACGAACGAGAACGTACGGGAACCAGGGAAAGAGAAAGAGACGGGACGAGCGTCTAGGAGCTGACGCGGTGACCCGAAGTCCGTCTGTGGGATAACGAGCATGTATCTTAGGATGGAACGCGTCTAGAAGCGCGATACCGATAGGAAGTGTTACACTTCTCCTCCGCGAGCTATTTATGGGCCGGTGAACCGGGCCGAAGAGAATGTCCTTTTCTTCCGAATAACGAATCGCGAAAGCGGAGGACGTTTCTACCAGCGCTGAGAAGCGAAACGAGTAGAGAGTGTGCGTCGAGCGCTTGGAATTCGAGATTTTAATTCGATGCTTCTTCGAGACTGGAAAGGTTAATTGCCCGATGTCCTTTTTGCTTTGATTCTTGGGGAAAAGGGGGCGAGGATTGTGAAATTGTTGTAACTGTGGTTTGTTAGGTTGTTGGGTATGTTTGTACGAAAGTGATTCAGGTGATTGGTTGAGAACGAGATTTTATGCGTTTATGGAAAATTTGAGGATGGAAAATTGCACGGATTAAACGTGGAATTAAAAAATATAGAAAATATGGAAAATGTAGAAAATACAGAAAATATAGAAAATATCGAAAATGTAGAAAATGTAGAAAACATAGAAAATATAGAAAATACAGAAAATATGGAAAATGTAGAAAATACAGAAAATATAGAAAATATCGAAAATGTAGAAAATGTAGAAAACATAGAAAATATAGAAAATATAAAAAATATAAAAAATACAGAAAATATAGAAAATACAGAAAATATAGAAAATTATAATAATTTTCATTGTGATGTCTATAAAAAAATAATTTAGGTTATTAGTGTAGTACGCCTTTTCATGCATTTATAGAAAATTTGAGGATGCAAAATTGCACAGAATAAACGTAAAATTAAGAAATATAGAAAATACAGAAAATATAGAAAACATAGAAAACATAGAAAATATAGAAAATATAGAAAACATAGAAAATATAGAAAATATAAAAATTATAAAAATTATAAAAATTATAATAATTTTCATTCTGATGTCTACAAAAAAATAATTTAGGTTGTCAGTGGAGTACGCGTTTTCATGCATTTATACAAAATTTGAGGATGCAAAATTGTAAAATAAAAAAATATACAAAATATCCAAGTTGTAGTACTTCTTACGATACCTTTCAGGCGAAATAATTTATTATCCAAATTCCACTTCTCTTTTGAATTCAACAAATTGAAATATCAGTAAGTGTGAAAGTCTAAAGTTGAATATGTGTAATTGGAATCATCGTTTCAATATTATGCAGAACTCTCAAACGAGGAAGTAAAATTTTCTCCTCGCACGTGTACTCTAAATAAAACCATTCAATTATGCTGCATCATTTTCTAATTCTTAATTAACAGTACTTGGTAATATTGAACACAGTGGTAGCAATTTTATAAATAATTTCATAAACACCAGTTATTAAAATTTGATGCGTTATTAATACTTCCTGTCTGTAACTCTGAAATTTTTCATTTACATCTTGCAACAACTTCACGCATAATTCTGTCGTTTAACTATGCTCGAATTACTTCATACTTAATTACCGAATGGTGGCCAACAATTGCTAATTATAATGTGTGAGCACACAATTACTAAACGTTATCATCCAATTTAATAATAATTCCGTTTGCTAGTCATCGTTCTGTACGGTCTAGATGCCAAAGATACCGCTAAAGAATTCATATAAATTTAGATCAAAGGTACGAACAGAAATCTACGACACACTGAGTACGGAAAAAAATCAAACACCATAAAATTTACCCCATCGGCATTGACGCGCACGGTACACGGTCTCATAAAAATCCGTGTTTTATGGATTGTGCTGTAACCCCGTTTGAAATTAACTGCTTCTGCGTCTGTTTCCTATTTGTAATGTCTACGGAATCGTAGACTCTTTTATATCTCAATTTCGACTCCGTGCTACATTGCCGACTATATTTAAATTTGTATCCGAAAATTTCGTAGTTATCGATCAAGGGTGGAACCGGAAGCCTTCTTTTGCACGACTCGAAATTCGTTTTGTAATTCATTTGTCAACATTTTCATCCGATAATTGGTTGGATGATCAGGTTAACACCTTGAGGACATGTAAAGTAAGAGTCTTACGGTGTAAGAAAAAAATACAAAAAAAACCGTGTAAAAGTAAATAAATCTTGCAAAAAAAACCACGTAAAAGTAAATAAAACCTGTGAAAAAAATCGCGTAAAAATAAATAAAACTTGTAAATAAACCGCGTAAAAGTAAATGAATCTTGTAAAAAAGAAAAATCGCGTAAAAGTAAATAAAACAGGTAAATAAACCGCGTAAAAGTAAATGAATCTTGTAAAAAAAAAACCGCGTGAAAATAAATAAATCTTGTAAAAAAAACCACGTAAAAGTAAATAAAACCTGTGAAAAAAATCGCGTAAAAATAAATAAAACTTGTAAAAAAACGCGTAAAAGTAAATAAATCTTGTAAAAAAGAAAAATCGCGTAAAAATAGATAAAACCTGTAAAAAAAAAACGGTATAAAAATAAATAGAACCTTGTAAAAAAAACACACGTAAAAATAAATAGAACCTTGTAAAAAAAACCGCGTAAAAGTAAACAAATCTTGTAAAAAAAAACCGCGTGAAAGTAAACAAATCTTACAAAAAAAAAACCACGTAAAACTAAATAAATCTTGTAAAAAAAAACCGCGTGAAAGTAAATAAATCTTGTAAAAAAAAGCCGCGTAAAAATAAATAAAACCTGCAAGAAAAACCGCGTAGAAATAAATAAAACCTATAAAAAAACAAACCGTGTAAAACTAAATAAATCTTGTAAGGAAGAAACCGCATAAAAGTAAATGAAACGTGTAAAAAGAAAAAAAGCCGCGTAAAGAGAGACTTAGACGTGTTGCTGCCTACGAAGATGTTTCTGATTAAGAAATTACGCAGTTAAAAGGTTAAACAACTAACCGAAGTTCACAAGCACCTCATAATGGAAGCCTCGGTTTTTCCACGCCAACCTCCGAGACAACGTGTTACAATGTTAATATCTACATTCCTCTGTAAACATTGTGAAACACTGTTGCTCGCCTCGCGTCTCCTATACAAACCGTCTACATCCACCTAACCGTTCTCTATCCGACCACAATAGTTGCGTATACAAATGTGAGCACATAGAACAACACCTGTTCACATTTGGTCTTCGCCTCTAATAAACACCCAGTTTAGTATTTCACCTGGCACACTATCTTTCCGCTCGTTCCATTTCTCTCTATCGGTCGAGACAGCTAGTTAGAACAGACACCGTGTAGCTAGCGTTGTGAACACAAGTGTTTAGCGTACAGTCGAACGAGCTGGCGAGCAACAGAACCAAAAAAGTTACAGAAAGGCAACGAGAACGTGTTTCAGAAAATGTCGTTTATTAACTCTTTCGCTAGGGTGGTCTAGGAATCAAAAGTACTCTTGGTCTATGGTTCAACAGAGTCTTTGTTGATGTAACAGAAATACATGTATTAAAATTTAGGAACACTTTATAATGAATTAAGGCGTAATATGGAAAATTTCTATGCGGGAGTGTAGCAAGCGATTATTTAACTTTTGACAGCAAGTACAGTGCCGGATATTATTGTGAGCTCGTTGTATATTTATTATTTTGATCAATATGCATCTTCTGAAGATAGTATTTGCAAATATTTATTATGTAAGGTATTTCTGTTATCTACAGTCTTAAATTATAATAGAATTATTTTTATAATAAAAAAAATAGACACTAAATATTAAAAAATAATTCGAACTCGTCAAATTTGAAATTAAATTGTAAGCTTGCAAATTTTGTACAATCTCAGATCATAATCTAAGACTATTTACAAATATTTATTATGCAATGTATTTATGTTATTTACAATCTTAAATTATAATAGAATTATTTTTATAATAAAAAAAAATAGACACTAAATATTAAAAAATAATTCGAACTCGTCAAATTTGAAATTAAATTGTAAGCTTGCAAATTTTGTACAATCTCAGATCATAAGCTAAGACTATTAATAACACAGATATATTACACAATAAATATTAGGTTGCCCCGAAAGTTTCATTCCCTATCTTCACCCAGTGGTTTCGTTTAGCAATATATAAATAAACGTTCAACCTTATTTGTTGAACGAGAGATAAAGGAAAAAAATAGTGCAAAATGAATCCTATATAAAATAATAATACATTGCAAAATATAAAATATTATGTACCTATTAATTATTAATAAAACGAAAGAAACTTTTGGGCCATCTATTTCCAAATTTTATTTTCAGTAATTATTTATTGATCAAAACAATTATAAATATATAATGAGCCCAAATTAACGTCCGCCACTGTACTTGCTCTCAAAAACTAAAAGATCATTAGGTCGCCATAACTGGAAGAAAAGAAAAATCGTTGGAAAAGATGAAAAAATCGCTATTTCCTCTGACCACGGACGTCAAAATTAATATCAGAACTCGGAACGACCTGGAACGACTGGAACGCTAAATTGCACTAGTAGCCAATGACCATGCGACCGTTGTTCCGTGTAATAGTCGATGCATAAAGATATTACTCCGAGTGGCAGGGAATAAAGATAGCAGAGGAGAACCAATCTGTCTAGCGTCGATATACGATCGAACAAAACAAGAAATAAAATCGGCAGGTGCTAAGTCGTACGTGGGTGAATTATTTCCTCACAGTTACACGTGTCCGTCCAAGTCGGCCGTGAAATTAATAAAGGTGTTTTATGAGCAATTAATGCACACGGAAGAATCGATCGAAGCAATACGGTGTAGAGATATTTACGCGCAGCCTTCGCGAGCAAAGATGTATTATTATGTATTCCTGTCCTATGCGTTACAATTTTCTGGTTCGATACTTCGGAGAGCTATGAGCGAATTCATAACTGTCTTGCTTTATTTTACTCTTTATTGTTTCTTTTCTTTTTTTTTTCTTCCTTTCTTGATTTCTTTTTCTTTTTTTTTTTTAATTGGATGTTTAAGGTCACGTGCGCCTTACCAGATTATGAGCGACCACATTTGTTTTGGGTCTGTGACATAATCGTGTAAGTTCTGTACTTTGTGGTAGATTTCGTTATCTTTCAGGAAGGTTAAAATCTTTTTGTAAGTGTCCGCATTTTGTAGCCCGCTACGGTTGATATATTATACAATAGTGCGCTTTTAACTGTATTTGGGACATTGGACCAGGATGTGTTCAATGGAGATTTGTGTGTTGCATAAATCTCAAATCAATGGGTTGGATTTGGTGATAAGGAAGAAATGTGGAATTTTGGTGTGGTCCATTTTCAGTCTTCTCTTCTTTTCTTTTTCTTTTTCTTCCTTCCTTTCTTTTTTCTTCTATTTTTATTTTATTTTTCTTCCTTCCTTTCTATTTTCTTTTATTTTTCTTCCTTCCTTTCTTATTTCTTTTATTTTTCTTTTATTTTTCTTCCTTCCTTTCTATTTTCTTTTATTTTTCTTCCTTCCTTTCTTATTTCTTTTATTTTTATTTTATTTTTCTTCCTTCCTTTCTATTTTCTTTTATTTTTCTTCCTTCCCTTCTTTTTTCTTTTATTTTTCTTCCTCCCTTTCTATTTTCTTTTATTTTGCTTCCTTCCTTTCTTCTTTTCTTTTTCTGTTTCTTTTTCATCCTTCCTTCTTTTTAGATGCATTGAATCGTGTTTATTGATTACAAGATAATAGACAAGAATTTTATTAATTCGAATTTTTGTTTTCTTTGTTTTTCTTCGTTTTACAGTTTTTTCAATTTATAAGAAGCATTAATGCATCAATGAGATTTAGAACATAATGAAATTGCACTGCTGTATTATTTTACGAAGAAATGTTTCACCCAGGAATTTCTGATTTTTATCAGTACATTTAATTTCCTGCGATTAAACAGTCATTATACCTCAAGTACACATAAATCTCAAACTCAATGGAATTTACGAAATTAGCATTTTAGTCGTTCTTAAATTTTTCATAAAGTTCAACTGCATTTCCATTACAATGAAACGAATGAATGTTTAATCTAATGACGCAAGAATTCCATTATTTAAAGCCAATTATGGATCTCTTTCGTACAACGATATCTCGATAACCCTGCTCAATAAAAAATTTAAGCAACGCGACGATATTTTACAAAACTGGTAACATTCACAACATTTATCGATCATTTAATCGTCGAAACCCATTTACATAATGTGTTAAAAATCGACATTTACACCAACGGATACCTTCAAGCCCGACACGAGCCTTCTGTGTCACGAAAAATTCTCTCCCACATATACTCGATTTAAAACTGGTTTATGATCGAAGAAACTGGAATTATCGGAGGACACGTTCAATTGAGAAACCCGAGTCTTCATGAATCGACCAAAATGTATCCGCGTGCAAAGCTTCAATTTCCCTTGGTACACTTTCTTTCCATCGTTTCATTTTTACGAACCAAAAAAAAATAAAAAGTAAAATAAAAGAAAATAAAAGAAAATAAAAGAAAATAAAAGAAAACAAAATAAAATGTTTAAGAATATCGTCGCTAAAAGTATCAGTCAAAATAGCGATCCAGATAGAGGAAACAACGTGAAGTCACAAAGTGAAATGGTAGAAATTTTTGGTAGAAATTAGAAACAAATTTTTATTTCTTCTGTGAAAATAAATATGTTTCAATTGTTAGTAGTTCTAGCCTTAAAACGATTGTTTTCTAATTTTTCATGGAAATTATGCAAATTTATAATGGCTTTTTACTACCACCCTAAGATTAAACTTACAACTGTTGACTAAAAATTGTATTTTTAGCGATTTTCTATAAAAAATATTAATCAGTATATGTTTTCCTTGCACCGTGTATTTTATCAAATATTAATTATGATTAAAGAAATAAGTTAAGTATACCGTGGAAATATTAACATCTGGTAAATTAATATTTCAATATCCTTTCATAAATTAAAACCCGATTTATATTGAAATTCCATGGAAAATATCACGTTATACATCATTCTGCAAACTCAACCGCAACCGCAACACGATATTCGGGTAGATCGAAGTTACCCGACGTCGAATAACATTAAGAAGCGTAAGACCAGCATTTTTACGGACCATTGATATCAATGGAAAGCGGATTTAAGGAGAACGAATAATACAGTTCAGTGGAAATACTTCTACATCTGTTCTGATATATACGAACAACTTCTGAATACTTTGTTTCTTTTTTTAATTAATATTCCTTATTGTATTAACACTTAGACGGCCGCTCACGAGATTTCTCGCGTCTCGATACTGAAACTTCAAAGGCAACGAGATTTCTCGTTTTTATCTCTTTTCTTTGAAAATTATCCCTTTGCACTCCACACGATTCTTTTTCATTGAAGAAAAGAAATTTTATTTCGAACGGAAAAAATTACTATTGCTCGTGAAAGTACTTGTTTTTATTCATTTTGTAAATATCCTTTTTTCTCTGGCGAACGAAACATAAATTTTTAATTTTGGAAATCATCATGATATCTTTGGAAATTGAGCTTAATCGTGTTGGAAACAGAATGTCTCCGCAGCGGAGCCAAAGCAGCGCTAAGGGTTAAACCTAGAATGCTCTGCAGTCAAAGGGTTAATTATATAATATTAATTGTAAAATATATAATATATTTAATTAATAATTAAATAATAATTAAAAAATAATTAAACAATATCAATTATAAAATATATAATATATAATATAAATATATAATATATTTAACTAATAATTAAATAATAATTAAAAAATAATTAAACAATATCAATGATAAAATATATAATATATAATATAAATATATAATATATTCAACCCTTTACACTTCAAACCATTCTGGACGATACCAGCTACTCGGCGCCATTTTGTCGCAGAAACCTGCATTTACGAACCTTCATATTATACAGTATAGTTTTCGTAAAACCCGTTAACGTTTTTCCGATAACACGTTAAACGCCACACTGATTTTGATCGACTTTCCGTTAGGCTGTGATACTAATTCGAAAACATTTGGTCGTAAAATAATTAAGAATTTAAGAAGAGAATTGTAAAAGTTTGCAAAGGAAAGTGGTATCTTCGTTTAATGTGATTTAATAGAACCTATTAATGAACGCGAAAAACGAACGCGATGCGTTGACGGAATACTTTTTCTCGCTTACTCCATGAGTGTCCGATTAATTATTGAACGTGCAACTAATTGTAAATTCCATTTTTCGGCATTTATATCCCGTACCATAGCTCTTATATTTTTCACGCGCAACGAATTTTCTCCCTGTAAATCCTAAGTTACCCGTTTAAACTCAATATTTTAATCGTCAAACGCACACATGCGTCCATAATCCAGACCGTTGGCATTCGTCGGACGCATATATGCTGTTAATAAAGAAGAAACATCTTATTCTTCTTATATTTTCACGCACCACAAGTTACAACATCCAACAAACACGATAAAATAAAAATATCGTGGCTGTACCGAAATTTTCGAGCTCAAGTGTAACTACAGCCAAACACGAGTAATACCAGCTCCGAATGGTGAAACATGCAAAAAGCAAGTTAGCTCGTATTATAATCACGCGTTATACGAGCTGATAAAATAGATCCCGAGGAAATTCGATCGCGTTCCACGCGAACGACAGGAAACGCAAAAGAAATTGAAACATTCGAAGTTAATGGTGGCCGTCGAGTCGCGGCTAAGACCAAACCGAGAGAAGCAGTAAACCGTTTGTTAACATTCCTTTTCCTGAATGTTCGTGGAGTCAAGGCCGGTACCTTAACTGTAAAACCGGATCCGAGGAGATGCAACTCGACTCGACGGAGGAGGACCAGCGTTTACCCGCCGAGTAAGTCATAAGTATCAATTTCGGGGTCGAAAGAATCGCGTTCACTGTCCCCGATGAAAAATACTCGAGCAACTTTTGTAATTAATGCATCGAGTTTCGTCGTCCTGATTTTTATTCCCAGTGAATTAATAATATTCATAAATTACCGACGACGGCGCGGCTGGACAAAAGAAGGTTGAACTGGTGAAAGACCGGTCGATGATCGACAATACAGAGTTAGTTAATGGGTACCGAGACTCGAATCTAATGAGGAAACTGATCGAGTAAATTTATTTTTAACGTTGTGCACAGCTTCGAAATATTATTATAGAAACTTGGGATGAGAAAAAAGGAGCTTAACAGTGGAACTATCGAAGCGGTCAAAATGACCCGTTCGTAATTTTTCAGACAAATTTTATTTCGTAGTTCTAGCGTTGTAAAATCGATTGGACTAGCGTTTAAGATTTATAATTAAGAAAGTTTGTTTAGCTTTACCGATCTGTACAGATAACACTCTGTAGCAGCATGTAATATAGAAGTTACATATTTATTTATCTATGTTTCTTTATTTTATTTTTCTTGTATATTGCTATACTATATTTCTTAATTTTATTTCTGTTACGTATCGCTATACGATGTTTCTTAATTTTATCTTTCTTGCGTATTACTATACTATATTTTCTTGGGTATTACTGTGCTAAATTTCTTTATTTTATTTTCCTTGCGTATTACTATATTATATTTCTTAATTTTATTTTTCTTGCGTATTGCTATACTATAGTTCTTAATTTGATTTTTCTCGTATATTGCTATATTATATTTCTTAATTTTATTTTTCTTGCGTATTGCTATACTATAGTTCTTAATTTGATTTTTCTCGTATATTGCTATATTATATTTCTTAATTTGATTTTTCTTGCGTATTACTATACTATATTTCTTAATTTTATTTTTCTTACGTATTGCTATACTATGTTTGTTAATTTTATTTTTCTTACGTATTGCTATACTATATTTTCTAATTTTATTTTTCTTACGTATTGCTATACTATATTTCTTAATTTTATTTTTCTTGCGTATTACTATATTATATTTCTTAATTTTATTTTTCTTGCGTATTGCTATACTATGTTTATTAATTTTATTTTTCTTGCGTATTGCTATACTATGTTTATTAATTTTATTTTTCTTGCGTATAGCTATACTATGTTTCTTAATTTTATTTTTCTTGCGTATTGCCATATTATATTTCTTAATTTTATTTTTGTTATGTATTTCTATACTGTAGTTCTTAATTTTATTTTTCTTGCGTATTGCTATATTATATTTCTTAATTTTATTTTTGTTATGTATTACTATACTATATTTTTTTATTTTATTTTTCTTATACAGTAGAATATCGACAATCCAAAGTAATTAGAAGACAAATTCGTCCGGATAAGTCGCTTTTCAGATAATCGTTCGGAAGAAAGTTCGTGCAAGTTTTAATTCTTTCATATAAATAAAAAGCAATTTTTTTTTTTTTTTT